>PVIW01003158.1:0-180470 GCA_004026585.1 Noctilio leporinus | reverse complement strand
TCTGAAAAAAATTCTATTTAATGCTTTATTGTTTAAGAATAATATGGTTTGCCCTGGCTGGTGTAGATTAGTGGATTGAGTGCTGGCCTGTAAACCAAAGGGGTAGCTTCTTTGATTCCCAGTAAGGGCACATACTGGGTTGCGGGCCAGGTCCCCAGTTGGGCATGCATGAGAGGCAACCACACACTAATGTTTTTCTTCCTCTCTTTCTATCCTGCTTTCCCTCTCTCTAAAAATAAATAAATAAAATCTTTAGAACATAATATGGTTTTTAATAAAAATGTTTAAGTGGAGGGTCTAGTTTATCCTATAGATACATGAAGAGTTCTCTTTCAGGAAAATGCTAAACCACTTTTTGGAATTACAAAAGGAAAACCAAATTACCTCACCTCACTCCGTGTAGCTTTGAAGAGTTTGTTGGCCCATTGCCTCAGAGAGTATGAAAAAAACCCTTTACCCCAGGCAACACAGGAAGAACAAAAAGCAGAGCTCAGGAATCAGTGGGCAGAAGCAAGCAAATGGGCTATCTATTCTTGTTTCTGCAAAGAGAGGTCAGTCATTTTGCTGGGGGCATTCCAGGTTCCCATGTTTTTATTTAGTGCCTATGAGGCTATGGGACTAGGAACAGGGACCCTAGCTAGCATCACTGACTATAGAGTTGGAGATACTAGTTTGATGATCAAAGTTCCTAATGTCTTATGTTTCTATATTATATATTGTAATGTGTAACTTCTTTAAGAACACTTAAAATATTTTATCTATTTATTTTTAGAAAAAGGGGCCAGAAGGAGAAAGAGAGGTAGAGAAACATCAATCTGTTGCCTCTCTTATGCCCCCCAAGAGGCATAGGACCCAGGCAAGCCCCCTGCCTGGGAATCAAATCAAGGACCTTTCCGTTTGCAAGATGATGCCCAGCCCACTGAGCCACACCAGTCAGGACTTTAAGAATGCTTTTAATAAAATTACTTTGTGTCCACGCTGTCTTGACTATACTCTTATTCTGGCGTGCTTCCTCCAATTTGACTGGTGTAATAAACTAGGAATAAAGTTTCCTTTAAATCAGGAGGGCTCTCTTAAACAATGATGGGGGATTTAGGCCAGCTGTGTGCTAGAATTAAAAAAATATATACCTGGCCCTGGCTGGTGGCTCAGTGGATAGGCATCAGCCTGCACACTCAAAGGTCACTGGTTCAATCCCTAGTCAGGGCACATAACCAGGTTGCAAGGCAGGTCTCCTGACAGCTGCGTAGCTGGAGGCAGGTGAAAGGCAACCATACATTGATGCTTCTCTCCTTTTTTTCTCCCTCCCTGCCCTTCTCTCTAAAAAATAATGAATACAATCTTTAAAAATATATATACATAGAAACTATATTCCTGAGGTTCTTTATTGTTACCTCCATTCTTTTTCTGGTCATAAAGTTGTGAAACTTCAAGGGCCAAGATTAAGATATAGGACTATTGAATACTTCGGACATCAAGGTCAGAACTAGAATTGACTACACTTGGAGTTTTCTTTCAAAGGTTTAAGGATAAAGCAGTCTCATAATTAACAGTATGCTTTTGTTCAGCAACTCCCTTAGGCTGATGTATTCTAAATCTGTGCAGATGGAGATAAGTGGATAATTTAGAGAATTAGGATCCTGATATTGCTAAAATTCTTTACTGTAGGAGTTAACAAGAGGAATCAGTGCAATTTATTAACTTTAATGTTAATAGCATGCTATTTTAAATATTTTTTCAAAATTAGCTATGAGTTGAATCTCCAGTCTTGTAATAATATATGCTGTAAAACATAACACTTGCCAAAGTTTAAAAAAAATCCTATAATGAGACCTTATAATGAAGAAAATACTAAAGACTGCTTTATTTAAGGTATTGAGGTACATTCTAATAAAATATGAATGGGCATTATACATGGCACATGATCATAATATATATTAAATGAAGGTAAATTACAAAATAATTCATGCAATGTGATATTTTTAATGTAATTAAAATCTACACATGCTACGTAGAAATGCTAAAGCTTTTGAAAGTCCTGCTTATGTGATATGTAAAATGTTTAACATACAGGATTTTGGTGATTTTTGAACTCTACCTTTTCTTACATTTCACCATTCTTTTATTTTTTTAATTTAAAATATTTTATTTATTATTCTCAGAGACAGGGGAAGAGAGAGAGGCAGAGAGGAAGAGAAGCATCAATGTATGGTTGCCTTTCACCTGCCTCCAACTACAGACCTGGCTTGCAACCTGGTTATGTTGTCCTGGCTGGGAATTGAACCAGCAACCTTTGGGTTCGCAGGCCGGCGCCTTAGCCACTGTGCCACCAGCCAGGGCTTTCTTAGTGCCAAGGTAAAGGTATACTTAATAGTAGATAATGTATCATAGTTTAATAGGTAGCACATTTCTTTTTTTAATCCAATAGGTACCATAAAATGTTATTCTCAATCAGAATTTCTCTATATCTACCTGATAGCAAAACACTTATCTAGTCACTTTTTCTCATTCAAGCACAATTCATGTTTGTTTCTTGTTTTGAGTTTTTTCTTTCAAGAACCTACACTGCTCATTGTAGGAGTGACTTTTTTCCCCAGAAGACATTTGTCAATGTCTGGAGACATCTCTGATTGTTAGCCTGGTGTCCCAAATTACCTGGCCTAAGATGCCAGCAGTGCCAAAGTTCAGAAATTTTGGCAGGAAACTTCTCTGCTGTCAACAGCAAAATTGTCACCACAAAATCATTCAGACTCTGACATATGTCACATATGTGAGACTGTCAAAACCACAACACAAACCTCTCAACTCATTAGAGGAGTGGTAAAGTAAAACATATAAGCTGTAACACTATTTTTCCTGGAACAGGGGTTTTTAACTTTGATTTTCAAGAGAATTGCCTGGGAAGGTATGAAAATGCAGATGGATGCCTTGGTCCCACCGCTAGACATGCTGAGGTGGTTCGTCTGAAGACTGTAGTCATTCTGGGCGTTGAGATTTCTTTAAGCTGCCCAGGTGGTAATGTAGTCAAGATTAAGAAATACATTCCTACAGTCTATGTTTTATACCCAACTAGAAAACATGTTTCAGAAGAGTCAACTGTCTTTTGAATTTAATTTACCATGAAGATCATGTCTTTTGAACCTGTTAGTTTCTACAAATGGCATTTGTTCACTCATTTTCTGAAAACTCCACAGTGGAAGAAATGGTGGCCCCAATTCTCATAGTCTGGGAGAAACTCTTAGGAAAGAAAATATTGTGGATTCGATACTCTATGTGTGCTGGCCACAAATGCCGTACAATTAGTAGAGGATAAAATGAAGTATCTTATTTTTCTTAGGTAAATGCCCAATCCCTGAGGGGTTACTATGACTTAGGTAATGGAATTATGTTTTTCATTGTGCATATTTAATGGAAAAGTCCTAACAATGATGCAATGATTTTAGTGATTGGCATATTTGCAGAATTATTTTCTTATAATTTTTAGATATTTTAAATTTCTAACATTTTTCATATATATAGTCATATTCCATGAAAACAGAAGCTTTTGTTCAAAAGTTGCTATGTTTATATGTTTACATGGGAAGTGATTCAGTGTTTTATGCATCTACCCAGAGTGAATGATGGTGTTATTAATTAAAAAGAAGAAATATGATAAATTATTTCAGAGTTAAATGAATAATTCACTATTAGGTATATTTTCTTATTTACCAGTAAGACATTTTACTGGGAAGTACTGTTGGGTGGTTAGATTTATTTATAATATGTTCATATGATAAATTTAACCTTTTTTAGTCAAATGGTATTAACAAT
Source organism: Noctilio leporinus (assembly GCA_004026585.1). Lineage (NCBI taxonomy): Eukaryota > Metazoa > Chordata > Mammalia > Chiroptera > Noctilionidae > Noctilio > Noctilio leporinus. The sequence goes on along the minus strand of PVIW01003158.1, from coordinate 176,660 downwards.
TTAACAATAAGAGGTAATAGTCTCTAGAGTGGCAAACATAAAAAAGAGAAGAGAAATGGTAAGAGCAGTGATTTGGAGGTCTCATTGCATTCGTATAGTGGGAAGTGACAGAGAAGTAAACATAAAAGGAACAATCAGAATTCAAGGAACACAATCTGTTGTCACTTGCTACAGATATAATGAGCAAATGCTAAAAGGAAATTTTAAATGATGACAAGAGAAGTTAGGGGATTAACTTTAGTATATAAGAAATTGTTAGTGACTTTGGAGAGAACTCCATAAATAGGTTAATAAAACTGGAATAACAAGAGAAAATGAGTGAGTAAATAGAGGTCCGAGGCACAGATTTTGGTAATCCTGTCTGATAAAACAAAAGAAAAAAACAAAAAGGACAGGGCCAGTAGAAACTATAAACATTAAGATTAAAAGGTTAAACAAATTATATATATATATATATGTATATATACACACACACACACACACACACATACATATAGTTAATCTTACATTGTAGTGAGAAGTATTGGGGGTACCTTCGCTCTGGTAAGAAGTAATGTTACTTCTTTGGAAAGTGAAAATATAATGAAGGTGCAATTTGAAATGTTATTTTAGAGGCAATATATTCTTCTAAAAGTGAGCAACTTGGGATCTTTTTATGGCATGTACTTCAAGTTGGTCTGCTTTGTCCACAGATGACATGTAGTTCAGCAGAGGATACCAAGAAGTTTCCATTTTTTTAAGATACAGTTTCAGTGTGTGGGCTGATATTATGATTTAGGGGCAAATTGATAAAATAGACTTGCAAAATGAAACAGAAAAGTTGAATTTTGAATCGCTAAATACTAAAATAAATTGCATTTCAAAAACCTTGCATGCATATATAATACTCGCAAGTCAAGATTTGGAAGCATTTAAGATGTACTTAAATTTACTTTATGTATTTAAGTCATTTCCTCACAATTGTCATTTGTTCTAGTATATGTTGAAAAGATTTAACAAATTTGGGAGAAAAAAAAAAAAGCTAAATGTTGATGCTCATGGCATTTTAATTTGCCAAAAAATCTGATTTTTCAAAACTAGAAAGTAAATGATGAATCTTAATATATTTTCTCTCTTGGCAAGCAATGAGAAAACAGCTCTGAAATGTTTCCCTGCTGTGTGAGGCAAAAGCTTTTCTCCCACGTGGGATCATGGCTGACGTTTTCCGAAATGCATAATTAACTCCAAGCACTTCAAAGAGGAAGCCAAAGTAAATTCTGATAGACTTGTCCACGATATTTTCCCTTATGCGCCCCCACTCTCTTACCATGTAAATACTACTTACCATTTCCTTGGCTGCCTATGGGAAATAACCCTCAGCTGCTGATCAAGCTGAAACTAATTAAACTTTTCTCTATGAAATGTTATGCGAGCCAATGGGATGAAAAAATTTAGAGACAGATAATATTGCAAAATATGAAGTCTCCAATATATGTCTATGTACACAAAAATATCTAAAATATAAATTGGTATAGTTCCTGTATTTAATATTTAATGAATTTCATTTACCATTGTGTTTGATCCTGGAGCAATCATAATTTAAGATTACATGTGTTCTAGCAACGGTGATAAAAACATTGTAGAACAATAAAAAACAACTCTTCATTGGTTAAAAAAGAAGCAAGCAGTTGTATTTAGGTTGTAAAGTTAGAGTAACTGGAATGTGAACATTGTCTTTCTACATTACAGGTTGTATGTGCTGAATAATTCATGTAAACTCCTGGATGTTTATTCTTATTAGAAAACAAAAACAAAAAAACAACAAACAGCCCTGGCTAGTGGTTCAGTGGATAGGCACTGGCCTGCGAACCCAAAGATCACTGGTTCGATTCCCAGCCAGAGCACATAACCAGGTTGTGAACCAGGTCTCCAGCCAGGTCTGTAGCTGGAGGCAGGTGAAAAGCAACCATACATTGCTTTTCTCTCCCTTTCTTCTTCCCTCCCTGCCCTTCTCTCTAAAAATAATGAATTAAATTTTTAAAAAATGAGGTGGTAAAGGTCATTAAGGACATTGTGTTTTGAAGTGTCCATATAATCAGCAGTATAAATAAATAGTAATTGTTAATGTTTGTAATAATAGTAACAATAATAATGTAGACAGCAATAATAAAGCTTTGTTTTCTTGTATTGTGAGAGGTAAACTACTAAATTATGTAAAACAAATGTGGGGGATATTCAGAAATGGTTATTTATAACCTTACTTGAGATTTTGTTGGAAATCGTCCAAGTTGACTTGATTTTCTGCTTAATTGACCACTTAACCTCTCAGTCCCTCACCAATGCTGCTGCATTTCTTTATTTCATTCAAGACCATGAGTGAAGAGAAAGAAGTGCATGGGCTCTTGGAGTAACATAGTCAAGTTATCCTGAGGCTATGGTGCCTGTGTTTTCCTGCTCACTGATTTATGAGGACACGTGCCTGAGGATGGCATGCAAATGGGTTTTGAAACAAGTTTAAGTAATCTTTTCTCAGATGTAAATATTCTATTGCCTCTAACTCAAGCCAGCTTTAGATATAGGGAATGTAGATAATTGTGTAGAGTGTGAACTCTGAAGGAAATTAATCATTTCTCCAGGTCATGCATCATTGCCAACTTGGAAAGAATTTTGTACTGATTTGTAAAGCTGTGGTTCATTGCCAGCCAATAATTGGAGTGGTGTGTGTTCAATATCCTGTGAACTTCTTCTTAACTTAGTCTCTAGATAAGAATTCCCAGCATGCAGTGTAATTTTAATCTTCCCTTTTGAAACTACTAAAGATACATTATATTTCTGTGTATATCCACTGATAATAGCTCAATCTCTAAATCCCTTTTAATAATTTATGAAAAATGCTTTAAAATATTTATCAGGAACACACACACATTATATATATGTATATATACACAGAATATAGAAGTATACTAGTATTAATTTTGGATTTCCTGTAATTTTTATATTGGCATAACCTTCAAATTGGTTAGAAAAATCAGTAACTCATCATGTCCATTAGATTTAATTTTAAATTTGTTCAGCATCCCTAGGATATTATTGGGCATATCTGAAGTCAGGGTACAAAACAATGATCAGTATAAAACTTATTTAATTCTGTGGTTTATTTTTTCTTGTAGATAGCTATTGTTGCTCTGTGTGATGAGGTTCTAACAAACCATGCCACAGTAGATTACTTGTGAAGATATTTTAGGAAAAAAATGTCAAAAGATTGAAAACTTTTGATGTGCCAGGACTAGAAACGAAAAAAAAAAAAAATTGAGAACATTGGTGGGCAGCAGGCGGTTACTACAAACTGAGTTTAAGTTCTTTATCAACTTCAGAGCCTGACAATACACTGCTGTTGATTACATGGGCATCAGATTACTTAACCTAGAAGACAAAGAGACCTGACCGCTAACGCCTACCCTCTCTGTATAGCATCTTCCCTGCTCACTCGGAAATATCTTTTTTCTTAGGGCCAGCTGATGCCCCTTGTATGCTGTTCCAATCAAACAAATACTAATAGATTGGGTCCAACTGCCAATCTCAGAGAATAGGTCATTCTCTGGGATTTTCCTTCCTTTTTCTGAACTGAGCCTTAATTTTCTTAATCTATATAAAAATAAGTCAAACAATATTTATCTGTATTTTAAAACATATAACTTTATGTATATCAAATTATACAAATAAGAAAATGTTTACTTAATTTTCTATGCTGAAAGGTAAATGTGGTTAAGTTGGTAGTGATTCTATGGCTTCCGTATATTAGGAAATATTGTAAGTCATGATAGAGGGTACATTTCAAAAATATAAATTAGAAGGTAATAATAAGGTATAATTTACATGTTATATATTTTACCATTTGGGGGTAACTTTTATGTATTTTGATAAACTGTTGTGTAACTACTAGTACGGTTGGTGCACAACATATATCTACCAGCTTTTCAAGTTCCCACTGGTAGTCACTTCCCACATCCTTAGTCCCAGGCCAGCATTAACTTATTCACTGTTACTATGAGTAATCATTACCTTTTACAGAAGGTCACAAAAAAATTATGTGTTATCTAGGCTTTGTATATGGCTTCTTTTACTTTTTATTTTGTGCCGTTGGATGTAGAAGTCATTAATTCCCTTTTATTGCTTAGTAGTATTTTACTGTTTGTATGTACCTCAATTTGTTTATACATCCACCATTTGATGGACTTTTTCCCACCAGTTTTTGTTAATTGTGCATAAAGCCACTATAAAAATTCACAGGTGGGTTTGGTGTGTGTGTAAAAATCTTAAAAAAGATTTACAAGTGTCCAAGACTATGAACTTTGAAAAGGTATACAAATTCGATTACTCTACAAGTTCTGTTCTTATCAAAATAGATCATCATGTTGCATAATGTTAAGATAACTTAGATGCTATTCTCCAATTAGGAATTAGGAAACTATTTTTCTTAAATTATACAAATTATATCATACAAATCCTTCTTACTACTTTACCAGAATTTCTCATTTCTATATGTCTAATCAAGAGGTTGTGACTATAGTTTTAATCAAGTATTTTAACGAAATATTATAACTTCAATTTTTCCTAAGAATTGGAATGAATTTGCAAACAAAAAATCTCAGTACACATTGTGTAAGACGATAGGTCTTTCTTTTATGACTAGTTACATCTCCTGATAGGTAGCTAATATAATTCAGATATAAAATTTGAAAAAAATGAATGTTAGATATTTAAGAATAAAAGGAGATCATAGATACAATTAATGTGTTTTATTTAGCATCAATTTCAATATTACTATATTATTAAAGAATTTTATATAACTGAGATTATTTTAACAGACACCTTTTATATAAATACATCTAATTCAAATGATGTCAATTTGATTTATGTATTTGTTTCAAATACATAAATACATACAAGTGGCATTAGCCGATTATTTGAAGTTCCTCAGCTTGCACATGATGGAGATGACTTTAGAAATGGTGCTGCAGGATCTACAACTACAAGGTGAGGAACAGCAAAAAGACAACAAACAGTTAAATAAGCAAAGAAGGTTTGAGCCAAATGAGTCTAAGTTTGGGTGATTTGAAAACAGGATATAAAAAACTATGTCATTATAGAAGTCTTATTAAAATCAGAATTGCTCATAGTTTGTCCTTTGAGATGTATTTATGCTAGGCTAATCAGGTAATATTATTTTAAAAAACACAAAGCAAACCAAAATAGTTTAATTTTTATGAAGTACAAATATAAAACTTAACCTGAGGATAATTCTAAGCACCTAACCTGTAGGGATCCTTAATTATCAAATAGTCACAATGTGAAAGCTCATATATGAAAAGCCATGCCTCTTTGTTTATTTTATTCACAGTTTAAATTTTCAATTTCATTTTGTACACAATGAACACAGATGGTTCTAACTTTGCTTCTAAGTTATTTTCATGTTTATGTAATTTTGTTAAAAATGTTATCTTGTCTGTGTGACAAATAATTTTCAAATGAATTTGCAGATGTGTATGTGTTTGTGATAATAAATGTATACATGAATGTTTCTGTATACTTATTTATTTTTAGTGTATGCATTTAAATAAAAATATTATTACTCATAATATTAATCTGATACTATTTGAAAAGCTGTTGAGCAAACATGTTATATTTTGTTATTCTTTAAATATTAGATGTTAATAATGATAAATATGAAAGAAGATATCTTCAAAGTTAACCTAAAGTCATACTATAAACAAAACTCATCATAGATATGTGTATACTCTGGAAAAAAAGAGTGACTTCCTGGCAAAATGGCAAATTGGAATCAAAAGAATATCGTTTAGACCCAGTTTCAACTTTGAGATTCTACGTAAGTTATGTAACTTCTTAGTACTGCAGTTTTCTCCTTGAAACAAAAAAGGTGAATTTTTATACCTGATAGTTTTTATAATATACACTATGTGTTTTTAGTTTGGGTCTTCCTTACAGCCCTGATCATTTGTGTATTACAAATACATGATAACTACCTCAGGATTTCTTAAACTGCTTGTTGGTTTTCATTTAAAATATGAAGTTTTCAAAAGACAGTAAGATTGAATTATATTAGCCTATGTAGACTCTAAATTAGAATTAATTAGAAAAATAATACAAAACAAGAGAAACCCTGTTCTTATGTGGGTTTCTTGCACTAGTGAGAATTATTTTCATTCAATAAAAGTACATCGGTGTGTGTTTTTTCATATAAAACGTTAAGCACATCTGTGTTCTGAAATACTTCGAGTCATTTACTTTTTATAATGCACATTACAATATTGTTTTTATTCTTTATAATGAAAATTATAAAATTGCTTTATAATGATTTTTTCTTTGTGCATAAAATATTGTAAATAAGGTGCCAGTCTGTGAACATGAAGGCCTCTGGTTCGATTCCCCAGCTAGGGCACACAACCAAGTTACAAGCCAGGTCTCCAGCCAGGTTTATAGCTGGAGGCAGGTGAAAGACAACCATACATTGATATTTCTCTCCCTCTCTGCTTCTCTCCCTTTCTCTCTCTCTGGAAATAATAAATATAATCTTTAAAAAAATTGTAATATTATTTTAACCCCATTTCATATTTACATTGAGATTACATTTTCAACCTTGGGGTAGGGAGAAAGCAATGGCATTGTTGTGAAAGTCCAACTTTTACTTAATTTATCTTTAAGGAAGAAAATGATGCCTATAATTGTTTTTAATGTACTACATGTACTAACATTGTATTTTTGCTATCAGTTTCCAGGCCATAATAAAGATAAATAGGCAGCTGACACAGCTTTGAAGATACGATTCCAAATGCCTAGTTTGTAAAAAATTCATCATACTGCCTAATACTTACCAATGAAAGTAATTCAAGGACAGCTCACCCTGTACTGGCACTTCATCATTTCAAAAGCTTACAGCCCGAGGATAGTTTTAATTGTTTATGTGATATACGACTTAATCGTTCCTTCACTCTGCACCTAGGAAGAAGAGAGTAAATTAATAATAAGCTTAGGCGTACTGCAGAAAATGCTGCAAGGGAATTCAAGTGATTTATATCATGCTTGATGATGCTCGGACATTAGATAAATAAGTAAGGAATATAAATTTTCTTCTATTCTCAAATCAGAAGCTGAATGTAGGTTCCCAAAATTTCAGTTGAAACAGCAATCTCTGAACTATGAAGTTTAGGAAGAATACAATTGCAAGTTAACATGGGTGGGAAAACAGCAGATGGAAATTGAATGACATTTGATACTATGTTCCTTACTTTTGTCACATATTTATATGAAACAGGAAGAAATAATGAAAAGTAATGCCGACAAAAATAAGCTTTCCTCCATCTAGACTAAAGGCAAGTAAAGCTTATATGAATTAAATCTCTGTCCAGGATGACATTTACTAACACACTCAGGAATTTTAGTTTCTCACATAACTGCTTTTATAAGTAGATGAATTTCACTGTACCTTCATATTGGTAACAACGTAAGGTGAAACATGGTAAAGCAGTAAATAAAACCAAAAATTGTGATATATATGAATATATATTCTTTAATTTTTGGAAAATAGTATTTTCAGGAAGCTAAAATGTAGGATACACTAAGCATATTAGTAAATATATCATTTGTTGATATCATTATGGTATATCTAGTAGTTGAGTTTTATTGTTTTAATTTTTCTTTTAAAAATTAATAGTAAGAAAATGATCCTAAATCTTTACCATGAGAGCATAATTAGCACTTTTTTTTTAACATAGAAAAAGCAATACAGCTTCCTAAGTTTGGAGGTACGTACCTATGAAACCATCACCACACTATGTACCAGAAATATATGCTCATTACTTCCAAAACTTTCCTCCTGCCTTGTTTATTTATTTATTATATTTTTGTGGTAATATTTAGCATATGAACTACTCTTTTAAAATTTAGGTATCCAATACAGTATTGTCACTATAGGTAACACAATATAGAGTTCTATATATAGTCCACTTTCATTGTACATAACTGAAATCTTTCACCTTTGCCTGACACCTACCCAATCTTTCTTCTGGTCCCTGACCACCATTCAAATCTATGCTTCTATGAGTTTGACTATTTTATACATCTCATATAAATGTAATCATGTAGTAATTGTCCTTCTGTATCTGGATCACTTCCCTTAGTATAATGTCCTCTAGGTTCCTTCGTATTGTTACAAATGGTGGGATTTACTTTCTTTTTGTGACTGAATAATATTCCATTCTATTTGTATACCACTTTTTCATTATTTGTTCATTGGTTAATAGACATTTAGTCTGTTGCCATATCTTGGTGATAGTTAACTTGAAGAGTATCATAGATTGGTCATTTTTAAAAAATGTATTTTTCAATATTACTTGAATCACATGAATCACTTGAAATATATCGTATAGAGCTAAGAAACAGAATATGGACAAAAGTATTGGAATAGTAGCTCTACATCTTAAAAATGAGTTTAAGTAGTACAAAATATGTGTTTTTAAATAATATATATGTATATTTTTATTACTTCCAGAGAGATGGGAATGGGGAGAGGCAGAGAAGGAGAGAAGAATCAATGTATGGTTGCCTTTCACCTGCCTCCAGCCACAGACCTGGCTGGAGACCGGCTTGCAACCTGGTTATGTGCCCGGGCTGGGGAATTGAACCAGTGATCTTTGGTTTTGCAGGCCAGCACCCTATCCACTGTGCTACCAGCCAGGGCCTTAAATAATATTTTTATTAATTAAAAAGATAATATCACTTTTATAATGCAAAAATATAGTGAGCTTTATTAATAAACCTGTATAACTGTTTATTATATGTAAACCTGTATAATTGGCTAATGTAAACTACAGAATAAATGAAGATGAACTCCACTTGTTGCTATCACATAGCTTACAAAGCAGTGAGCAAAAAAGACAAATACATAAATAGCTATTCTATAAGAGCAGAATTTTCATATTTCTAATTATGCCATATTTTTATCTGTTAAGGCATATGTATAGCTTTCTTTATCTCTAAAAAATTCTAGGCATGAAAAAATTTTATTATCTTCTCATCCAATGGTCTTAAAGAACACTGCATATGTATTGGGAAGAAGATTCTGATATCAATTTATGTGAAATATCAATCATGTTCACATAAAGATTTCTTAATATTTATTATTTTCGTTGTCTTTGCTGTCACACAACAAAATAAGGTATGATCATTCTGTCATTGAAACTTCTTCAATTTCAATTATAGACTATTTAAATTGTAAAGTTTCAGTATTGATGCCTTAATGTCTTATGATTCAGAAATTATTGTTTATGTCTGTCAATGAGGTTGACATTTCCTGATTTTCTTCTGTAACAAAAACGTTTGGATACAACACATGGCAACTGGAGCTCTTATCTCAAAAGTCCTCTCAAGTAGTTAATTTTTAGCAAGTGCTGGTTGAGTAAATGACCTAAGCATCTACTTACCTTCATGTATGTTAAAATGTTTAAATATTTTGGTAAAACTTACCATCAATGTTCAAAATACAGAAGTAAATCAGAGTTATCAATAGCCTGATAATATTTACTTTTATCCTCTTTGCTTTTATTACCTAAGGTTTGAAATTTTGCTTTATCCAAAGGTTGGACAATCAAATCTGTGTTTTTTATCTCCAAAAGTAAAAATATGTTTTAGTCCCATGAGAACTCCAGTTTTCAATTTTTTCTGAGGCACTAACAATAACAATAATAATGAAGGTGACAATATCAGCTCTATTTTACTTCTCCCCCTTTTAGTAAATGTTACATGTTTACTAATTCAATAGTGGAATTCTAAATGATTAATCAAACACAATTTGCAATGGAAAGATATTTTAGTATTCAGGTATTACTATAAATTTATGGTTATGGTTATTTTTCATTTTCCTATTTCATTATTTTCTCCTGAAATAACCACATTAACCACTTTTGAGTATAGAAGATAGTTTCTACCACTTTGCCTGTGTGTATATTTCATAGTGCTATACTAGGTCATAATCATTCAAATATTTGATGAATCTTGGATAAGATTGTAGAAAATGAATAATAATAAGAGATTTTTAACTTCTGTCTGAAGATAGAAGTAGCTAAATCCATTTGAAATGCCACGTTCTTTGGGAACATTTTTAATTCAGAGAGGCCTATACTCAACTCATGCTTTATACCAATGAATCTCGTTTTTATCTCAAGAGAAATGTTGTCATTTAAAGAATTACAGGTAATAGGAAAATATTGTTCATAACAGGAGTGAAAGTACTGTCATGAATTAATTGGGATAACGTGATTACTAATTACCAGAATATTAACTTGATTTAGTATTTAGATTCTTGAGTAAAATAGCACCATAAAGTCCTCTCTTGGAATTGCTTCCTTTTATAAATATGAAAGTTCAAAGAAACTGCTGAGGAAATAATATATTTACTATCTCTAAATTAAAGAAATGTATTTAAAGAACTTTTGCATCGAACATGCAATTGTCATTAATAATAATGCCAATGTGTTTTTAAGAATCAAGGCAGCTTCTTTAAAACTATATTAAATTTTAGGGAAAAGTCCTTTAAGTTTGTAGTGTATCTGAAGTTACTCTATAATGGCTTTCTATTATGTAATATTTTTTGAGTTCCCATGATGCTGAGGAGTTAAAGGAAAGAAAAAAGAAATACTTTTCTATATACAAATTACATGCTTTTGTGGCATATAATCTTGGTAAACTTCAGCTGTGATTTTAAATAAAAGCTCAAGTTTGGTAAGCAGGAGGAAATTCAGGATGTCTTATATGTTTTGAAGAAATAGATGAGTAATGATGAATTACCAGTAATAACAGGAAGAAATGATCTTCCAACAATTTTCTGCCATCTTTCATGTCATCATTTTTGTTTTATTGTGTGTGTTGCTCAGCTTTCTATATCATGTTAAGTGTGTATCATTTCTCTTTAGGAAGTTTTAAATAGTTTTGGAGTAGAATAAATTGCCAGCTTTCATTCCGTTTTCGTATTGCCCTTGACCCTAGTAGATAATCACTGATGCCAGGAGGTGAGACTAAAGCAATACACAAATCTGATATGGGCTGAATATTGAATTTAACATCAATGACAATTTCTGTTAATACATTTGCACAGGATAAAGAGCTCCATGGTCTCTAAGTATGTTTTCAAATAGCACTAAACCTGTTTCTCAATTTCTCTCAAAAGAGACCCCAATCTCTGCTCTCCGTCCCACTGCTTCCTTATACAACCCATGCTTGCAGGGCTTTTAATAGAATTATACTGCTTTTTGGTTTGAAAAAGAAATATATTAAGGATGGTATAGTGCATACTCTCAGGCCTATAGCTCAGAATATGTGAACATGTTTTATTTTTAATGTAAAACAAATGCTTTTTAATAGTGAATTAAATTACCTGTGGGATGTGGTAAAAAAAAAAATTTAACATTGGATATTAGCCTTGGAAGTTAGTCTACTTTAATATTTTTATCTTCAGAACTGCATATTTAACTTTTTAATTCATCTCATGTTCATTTGAATTCACCAAATAGTTTCATGATACTGGAATTGTATGCATGGTATGCTAGCAACTATAATCTAAATAAGCAGGTTAAGCGGGTTAATTGCGTTTTCACTTTCCCAATTACATTCTTGCTTATTTTAATGAATGTGGTTAAATTATATTGATATTATATTAGCATTTGCTGTATAATTTTCTTTCATTCACGTGCAATTTATAATGTTTGCCCTTTATGTTGGAGAAGCTACTCTTCGAGTAAAATTATATTTCACAACTATGGATGCCTTTTTCTTTTCTCCTCCCCTTTCTAAATGTCTCAGATCTAATTAAATGTCTTAGAAAGTTGTGACTTCTGCTTAAATACAATTGACTGAATACACAATGCTACCAAGTGATTTATTGGCCAGAATTTCCATGGTTTGCTATCTGTTATCTCCTATTGACCCCGAGGAAATTCAAAACAGTAAGTATAGGACTAATAATGGATGTTATTACTTAATATCGAAAACCCAAATCAAAAACTTTGATTCAGTAGATATTTCTAAGGGCTTATTTTTCACTTCCCATATCAAAATGATCTCATGTATACAACTGATACTATTGTTCTATGGCATAGATGAACTCCTCACATGAGACAAATTAGAGGATGTATATTTGTTTTTGTTTTGATAAATATTTTATTAAAGTGCATAAGATAAATATCTATTCAGCTTTCTTCCCTCCATTTCTATTATTTTTACATTTTTTTGCCATTCATTCATTGACCATTCAAAATTCTTATTTGATATTAGCTCTATCTATTTAATTACTATTATTTTTTGATCTCTAAGAAAAGGTAAGTGACACACACACCAGACATAATGTTGGAATTCAGCATTAAAGCAACAAACTGCACCTAAACATTATACATTGTAGTTGTTAAGAATATAACTTTCATAACTAGATATTGGAGTTCAAATCTTTACTTTTCTCTATAGCTATAAAGTTTTAGGCAATTTACTTAAACATATTGTGTTTTAATTTCCTATTTAAGAATGTCATAGAGATATTACCTTTACTTGGAATATTAAGAAGATAGGATGAGTTGTTTTACGTTAAGTGATAAAGTGAAATTCTATCAAAGCCACAGAGAACTTGTAGTGAAAGATCAATCATATAATACTCTATATTATCTGGATAATTTGTTCTTGGAAAGGCCATAATTCTAGTTTGCTTGAGAAAGTTCTGTTTTTTCCTTGTGGTCCTCCCTTTAATAATTTATTTGTATGATAATAATTCAGTTTTTCTTTTACTCTCAGAAGTGTAAATTATATGGTCACCCTGTGAGAACTCAACTTCTACATAGAATTTATTATTTTTCAGCTTCTTCCTATACTTCTTGAGTAAAGCTATTCTGAATAAGGTCACCAAGGATTTGTTATGCTACTTTCATTTTATATTTTGTATTTTCATCTGGGGTTTTTTAGAGCATGTAACATTGGTGACTACTTCATTTTTAAAGTCATCTCAGATTTTTTGCCTTTTCTATTTTTTGGATATTTCCTCTCATTTTCTTAGGTGTGCGTGATCCTTTTCTTCCTTTATCAGTTATGTTTTTACTTCTCAATAACTTTATTTTCATTCTACATCTTGTACCCAGACAACTTATTTATTAAAGGAACTACCTGAAGGACATGAGAAATAAGTGAAATAAAGCAGTCATTGATGTACTACATGATACTACACTTTTATGACTTATCTGCAAATAGTTAAAATTAGAGAATATAATGATGGTTGCTGGTGGATGAGGGTGGAGAAATGGAGAGTTCTTTACGAGGTTTCAGTTATGCTATATAAATAAATTATAGACATCAGTTCTACGTAAGTGCCTATAGTGAATAATATGTATTGTGTACTTCAGAATATGTTGAAGGTAGAACCATGTTAAGATTTACAAAGAAGAACCCTGGCTGGTATGGCTCAGTGCATTGGCACCAGCCTGAGAACCCAAGGGTTGCTGGTTCAATTCCCAGACCAAGCACATAACCAGGTTGCAAGCCAAGTCTCCAGCCAGATCCCCAGTTGGAGGCAGGCAAAAGGCAACCATACATTGATGTTTCTCTCCCTTTCTTTCTCCCTCCCTGCCCTTCTCTCTGAAAATAATGAATGAAATTTAAAAAAATAATAAGATTTACAGAAAAGTAAAATCAAAACAAAACTAAAACTGAAAACAACAACACGAAGCAAAAACAAAGTCACAAGGAAATGTTAGTGGGTATTGGATATCTTGATTGTGGATGCTTCATGGGTGTTTGTAGATGTCTGAACCTATCAAACCCATTAAATATGTATAGTTATACCTCAATAAAACTTTTAAAAAATGGTTTGGCATATAAGAAATGCTATACACTATAAGCATTTGTATATATTATTATTTACTGGCTCTCTGTATTCTTCCTATGAATTATCTGCATAATTTTTGTGGCTTTACCTAAATGACTCTAATACTTTTATTTTCAATTTGTATTAATGATTTACATATTAAATTTATTACAGAAATATATTAGGTTTGTAGAATTTTAAAATCTAACCCAAGCACAGTCTCCTTCAAAGCCTAAAACCTGGATATAGTACTGTTCATTTGAATGTACCACAGAGATCACAACTATAATCTATTGATCATTTCATTTTTAACTTACCTGCTGCACATCTACCTCCCCTGTTTTCATAATTTCAGTGTGTTGTATTATCATTCTACCCATTCTCCTCAGTTCTAAAAAGCATTTTTGAATCCTCTTTTTCCTTATCGAAACTAAATAGAAAATTGTTTCTCTCTTTAAATATATCTCTAAGCACTCTGTCATACTATCTTTTTTTATTATATTATTTGACTGTACATTCTTGCTGAAATTAACATGATAATTTATTACCTGATCACCCAGTCTCTATTATTGTCCTGCAAGATTTATCTTCCCAAATGCCAATTTGTTCATATTGTTCTTCAGTTTTTTGTTACTAATTTTCATTGTTTTCACAACCTAATAAAAAAGAACTAGCTGACTTCAAAGGCTTTCTATTCATCCTCTAAGTTTACCCTTAACCTACCTCTTCTATAAATACAATGTGTTTTCATTATTTGACCAGTTATGCTAATTATTAATTGCTCTCATTGAAAGCTGCAATTGTATTTAGTACAAATGAAATACTTTCTCTTGTATTCCTATTTTACATTTTAGCCTTACCTCAAAAATTAATGGTCTACCTCTCTGCAAAGATATCTTTCTCTCCTTTAGAATTTGTGTTTTTACAGACATGTATACATCTTCTGCATTGGGACATTCAGAACCTCATTACTCACATGAGATTCTATACCTTCCAGTACAACCGAAAGAGGGACAAAATGTATGAGGCTGAGAATAAGTTGTAGGGATGATTATAAGTGATTCATAGAACTCCTTGTTTTATACTGTTTAATTCACTGTAGCGAATAATCTTGAGTTTCTAACAGGCATTAGTCTTCAGATTCTTGTTAATGTATGATATCAATTCAGTTCTTCAAAAAGATGGTACAGCAGTGACAGCTAAACTTCATTAAGTAATTTTCAGAGAAGATAGTTCTCATAGAAACTACTGAAAATGTCTCCTACAAATACATATCATCATCAGATTGTTTTAGTTGATATTTTCACTATAGTCACATTTACTAAAGTATACAAATATTTGTCAAACATCAGTTAATTGAAAGTTCACATTATGAAAACTTAATTTCTTCAAGAGTTTCTCATTTTTAAATTTCTATAAGGTATTGAATAAATACCAGCACAATATAAATGGTCAGCAATGAGCCTTTACATTCATGCATTGTAATCAAATTGTAGGATATGTGCCATTTTCTTCTGAAATTAGTAAACTAAAATAACTTTTAGTTATTTTAAATTATAAATGTCTTTGTATTTTATAGAAATATCATTTTTGATAAATCTATTTTTCCTTCATAAAATGAAATACATGTTTCAGTATAAAAATATCCATAGCCATAAGTGACTTTTAAATGATTTTACTTCTTCAATGGAATAGGACCTAAGGCAATTACTGAAAATACCAACATCAATCCATCATGAATAAATTCACTTTGAAAAAAATGTATTACAGAGGTCTGCTTTACACACCAACAAAGTTGTACTGAAATCTTTAATTACTGTATGATTATTCTGCCATGATTTTGAAAAATTGCTCAGCCTTTATTAATTTGGCTATGTATACATAGGCTACAAGAAGAAAAGAAGATTGTTATACATAGATATGACTATTGAATACAGAAAGGAGAAGAAAAATGAAAAAATGAAAGAAACAAAGAAGGAAGGAAGCGAAAGAAAGAAAGAAAGAAAAAAGAAAAGAAAGAGAAAAGAAAAAAGAAGAAGAGAAGGGCAAGGGAGAAAGGAAAGACAAAAGGATAGAAAAAATAGAGGAAGGAAGGAAAGAATGAAAACAAGGTCAACTGTAACATAAATACACTCTAAGCAAGACTGCTTAGGTATTGGAGCTTAGAATTTTAGCTACTTTCATGAAATAATTGATGTTTGTGTACCTTATCTTAAAGAATAATTCATTGTTTTTGAAAAATATTAGATAAAGTAAAATGAACAGTGTACTTCCAAACCAAATTCTGGAGAACTAACATAAATCACATGGCAGTTCTTAGAGGAACTACTTACTAGTAATTCTAATAGTAAACTCATTTTTTGTATAAATATACAAGTATATGCATGTGAACTACACCTTATTATGGATGAATATATATATATATATATATATATATATATACACATAGAGTTTATTTTTTTGCTCTGTAATTTTGTTTACACTAGTCTTCTCTAGTACAGCATTTTATGTATCCTGCTTTTGATTTTAATCTTTAGTAAAATTATGAACATCATTTAGATAAAATGCAAGGTATCTTACTCTGTAGAGAGGATTATACAATGCTATACATACAGTAATTCAGATTTGAAGAATGACCATTGAGTTCAAACAAGTCACAAGTTTTTGTCAACAAATGAGGGCTTTGTTTCCTCTTTCCTTACATTATTGTGTTATAGATGCTCGAGATAAATATGTATGTAATCACTTAATGCCATTTTAATAAATACCTTGTTTCACAATAGCTAACAAAGAATCCAAGAACCAAAAGCCAAAATAAACTATCTAAGATTTCATATCTTGTTTTTCTTTGGTCACCATCATGAAAGGTTGGCATCAGAAGCAAACATAATTGGTATTAATGGTTCCTGTATTAATGCTATTCACCAGTCTTTGTAGGTAACTTTACTAATCTTGTTTGGAGATCTCTAAAATGTTTAAACTTTTTCTGCTATGAACCAGAAATTAAGATGTTATCATCAAATTAAGCACTTTTGGATCTTATTATTGATCTCTTATTTTTCAAGGACTTTACCTCATAAACTGAATTTGCTTTCTGCATCTCACTTTTATCTTCCTATTATTTTATTCATTAAGTTCTAAATCCAACATTATAACAAATGTTGTTATGAGCCCTGAAGCACTAAAGATCCATTATCATGTTTTAACTGTTATAATTGGACTAATTTCAACTCTCCTCTGGGTACAAACAAATTAAGATTTAAAAATATGCTACTTTCTTTCAATAGCATATGCTTTGAGGTTGTCAGGTGTATAATAGTTGCTTACTATAAGTAGCATGTAAAATAAATAAAACATACATTTAGGAAAGTGTTTTTCCATTGTTAAGTTGGTGCAATTTAAAAAAACAGTTCACATGATTAATTAAGAACTATGAATTAGCAAAACATCAGCAAATGGCATATGTGTTGTAAAACAATTATATTGGGAATGGTGAGTTTGGGAGGACAAGATGGTTAGATAGGTGATAGATAGATATAGTAAAAAGATAAACATACATGTAGATATTTTAGTGGTTTCCAGAGAAGAAAGAATTATAATATTAATGTTGTGAAAGGTGACTGGTACTACTTTATTTCAACAGAATGTATGCCACAGGAAGATAAAATAGAAAGAGTTGCAGTAGCAGAAATGGGAAAATATGGCCTCTAATAGAAGTAGGACTTTGGGTTTTGAAAATAACTAGGCAGAGTTAAAGGAAAATATACAGGAAAACATGGTGGTAGATTGCTGTGACATAAAAGTGACATATTTAAAGATGAATTAAATTCTTTAAAAAATAACAGTGCATTAGCCCATAACTATTTCATTCATCAATTACTTATTGAAAACCAGCTATGGCCAAATATAGGCAGGTACTATATAAAATATGGGGTTACGGTGGTTAGCAAAACCACAAGGCCTCTTCTAAAATGTAAATTGTAGTCTTTTGTGGAGAGACAGAAAGTTTTAAAAAATACACTTAAAGTATACTGGGTGGTGTTTAAATAATGATTAAAGAGGAGTTATTTTAGTGGTTCATCCAGATAGGTCTCTCTGATAAGGTGATATTTGAAGAAAAACAAAAAGTCCGGTATCAACAGTCTAGAACCTATTTTGAATTTTTAAGGAGCCAAAAGAGGATCATTAATATTTTATCTTAGTAGCACTAACAAAGGAAAAGCTCAGAGATAGTATGGGCAGAATATTCAATGCCTTAAAGGTCATTGGGAGAATTTTGGGTTTTATTCTGAGATGTGAAGATAGTTCTGCTTCCAAGAATAAGAGTGGTGTTACCTAAGTTAAAGTTTAAATAGGTCATTTTGGATGATTTGTTAAGAATAATCTGTTTTGGGAACAAGGGTGATGGAGCTATATCAGTAAGAAAGTCATTGAAGTCTTCAAATTTTAGGGGAAGGTTATGCTGAATATAATTCAAACTGTGCAGTCTTACTAATAAACTGCTTGTGCATGTGTGTGTATGAGTGTGAAGAAATTTGAGGCTAGAGGTAACAATTTGGAAACCATGATACATTGGAAACAATTGCATTGTATAAAAATATCTATAGAGTTTATGGTATAGACACATTTGTTGGCATTATTCATGCCAGGTATCATGGTAGATACTGAGGATATGCTGAGAATTAGGTATGAAATCTTACCTGAGTTGCATAAGAGGATGCATTTATTAAAGGAAGTGATGCATTGGACTAGAGCAGAACAACCTATGAGACAGCATTAGGGTCAATCTCCCTGTAGGCTAGTTATTTAATGCCAGTGATGTCACCTAATCTCTGGCTTGAGTTTTATTACTTGGAGATTGGGCAGATATTAACATATATTTTATAGGTTATATAAAATTCAAGTAACAAAATAAAATCAAATTGAAAATATATATTCATTTCTGTTGTTTTTTTAAGTAACTAAATATATAGAAAACATAATGTGTCCAATGATCACCATAGGTATTAAAAGAAAAGAGTCTTCTATCTATGAGCCTGTCTTTGTTTTGCGTACAGAGACAGAAAGCAGGCTGACAGCTGCAGGAGTCTTACAATGTGTCTCACCCTGCACGTTTCTCCATGAACTGTAACTCTTCAAGTTGTGCCTGACCTTTAATAATTCTCCTCACCACGACAACCAGACTATCTGCATTCTTTACTTTACTGGGAGACAACTCATCATGCCAAACAGCATCAGTTGTTTTCATGTTGGGCTCAGCCAGTCCCTCCTAGTTTAGCCAGAATCCTTCATTTCCATGAAGAGGATTGGATTGAGGACAGCACAGGCAGTCCTAGCCTTTTTAAACCTGACACTGTGTCTCCTGGTGGCAATATTGGACTTCAAATAACTGCTTTTTATTTCTCTTTTTAGCTTTTGCTCGATTTTGGTTAACAAGGAAGATTGGAAGGATGGAGAGCATTTGCTACTTCCATGTGTTTCTTGCTCCTTTTTAGCTGCTTGTCTTGGTTGTGTGAACATGACCCTAGAAATTCTTCCCACTGCAGCGATCTGGTTTAGTAACATTACCTGAATCCAGTTTTTAGTGTCTTCCAGTATTTAGAGACTAGCAGCTCATTTTGTTGCCAGAGAAATGTGTACTTGCAATGTTACAAAAAAAGAATTTCAACCTTGGCTGGTGGCTCAGGGCATAAACGCCAGGCTGCAAACCGAGAGGTCACTGGTTCAATTCCCAGCCAGGACATATAACCAGATTGCAAGCCAGGTCTCCAGCCAGGTACGTAGCTGGAGGCAGGTGAAAGACACCAACCATACATTGGTGTCTCTCTCCCTCCCTGCCTCTCTCACTTCCCCTCGCTCTAAACATAAGAAAATAAATATTTTTTTAAAAAGTGAACATTAGGTAAAAACTAAGGAAATCTAAATAAAACAAAGTTAATTTATTAGAATATGTCAATATTACCTCAATAATTTTATAAAATATATTATACACTGCAAATGTTACCACAGAAAGGTGTACATAGGGACATGGTAACTCTTTGTACTATCTTTGTAATTCTCCTATAAATCTAAAACTATTTAAAAAAGTTAATTTTATTTTTTTTAAAGATATGTCTTAGAAAATACTGGGTGATATTGTCCAAATTGAGTTAACAACTGTTAAAATATTTTTATTTCTCTTTCTGTTTTACAGATACAAAATGTCCTTTTTTTGTGGTATTCTGGTCTTAAAGAAACAGCATTAAAAAAGTTGTATAACTTAAAATTATTATTTTAAACTTTCATAAGAGATTCAATTAATCTATTATCTAAGGAAGAACTTCATTGATTAATTTTTCTCATCTAGACAAGGCACTTCATCTTTATGAACATTAAATTTCTCACTGGTAAAATTAAGATATTAATTGCTTTACCCTAAGGTTGTTGAGAAATCTAATGATAATGAACATTAAAATACTTTTAGAAATTATAACATGCTATAATTTGTATATGTAATTACTCCCCTCAGATTCTTAATAATGATATGTTATACTTAATATTCATTACTTTTATGAATATTACTAAATGTTTGTTCTCTTTATAAATATATTGAAATAATTTAATATTTAATGTAGACATTTTATTATCAAAATTTTTATAATATATTAATCAAGAAGCTTCATCATAAAAACGCTGGCTTCTAGCTTAGCATTCTTCTGTGTTGTAGGATCCAACAGATGGGTTGGGGATTCCATTCCCAGTCAAGGTACATGCCCAGGTTGCGGGTTTGAGCCCCATTGCAGAAGCGTGTGGGAGGAAACCAAATGATGTTTCTCTCTCCCGTCTTCTCTCTCTCTCAAATAAATAAACTTATTTTAAAATAAAAATAAAAATGTCAGGTGGGGGGCTGGTCCCTCATACCTCCCTATGCATGGCTGGCCCTTCCACTATGGTCTGCCAACTAGCTAGCCTTGAAGCTGATCTTATCCCAGAGCCCCAAACACTGAGTCCAGGGGCAACCATCATAGCGGCCCTGAAGGACTCGCAGGTGCTGCTGCCTTGGGGGACACTGCCTCTGTGTTCTAAACTACACGCAGCCTGCTTTGTTCCAATGGGCATGTAAGCCTGCCCAGCTGGAAGCTAGCGTTCTCCTGCTGTCCGGGGTGGGAATCTTGCAGAGGCCGCTATCCCATCCAATGGATTTGCCCTGCCTCCCTCTCGGTCATTAGCCTGCTATCACTTGCAATAAAGCATGCCAAATCTCCTGAAGGTTCCATGCAGTTTTTTCTTTACCACCAGGCCAGAGACAGTCTCCCTGAAATCCGGATCTGCAGGTCTGCTCTCCGAGACCCCCTGCAATTCTAACAAATGTATCTTTGTTTGACTCCTAAATATATAGGTTCTGTCCATTTATTCAATTCTGCATGTCCCATCACTGCTTTGATATCTACAAGGCATCTCAATTTAATGTGTTCAAACTAAAGCTCTAATTCTCTCTCCAAGCCCTTTCCTAACCTATGCATTCTCTCAGCTTAGTAAATAGCAAGAAAATGTACCCAGCTATTCCACCCTAAATCTAGAAATTAATTTTTATTTTTTCTGTCCTTTACAACCTACTTCCAAATTTCAGTAAGTCCTGTTAGTTTTACATTCAAAACATTTTAAATTTGATCGCTTTTCAACAGTGCCACTTTCATCATTTTATATTATTCACACTTTCTCTGAATCCTTTCTGCATTCTGCATGCCACATTCTCCCAAAGCCTACCCAATCATGCATCATTTCATCCTCAACACCATCAAAGCTTTTGCAAAATTAAATTTAAAATCTTCTTAATAACCTATAAATCGCAATATGATTGAATTATATTGATCTTACTTTCCTTTTCTAATGAAACTATCCCTTTCACACATTCTTTTTCAGATATACTGACTCTTGCTGAACTCAGAAAATGCCAGATTTGTTTTTGTCTTAGATTATTTGCCTTTTTACTTAATTGTGCTCTCTTGCGGATTTCCTCCCCAAAATACATTATGACCTTTTTTTTTGCATGTTAACAAAGTTATTTGAAAGCATTCTCAGTTCATCCTATATAACATAACATCCTACCCACACAATATCACTCTTTCATCTTCTCTATTATAAAAATAAAGGCAACAAATTCATATGCTAGGTTGGAAGAAGCTCTATAAAATCTGCATACATAAAGATTAAATGAAGAAGCACACTCAAAGCCCAAGACAAATGATAAAACTCCTTACTGTCATATAACAATTTATCTTATTAAAATATTGCCTTGACTAAAAAGTTAATTTGGTTTTTCAGTAAAATAAAAGACATATTTTTTCATTTATACCAATAATTTTATTGAACAGAATAGTCACCACTTTGTTCTACCACCTTTTTCCATCTTTCAGGCGACTTCATAATTCCAATCTTCCCAAAACTATTTTTTCTTTTTCAGCAAATAACTGTTCCAAGTGCCTTGTGCAGTCTTCCAGGGAATTGAAATTTTTTTCATTAAGGTAATTCTGTAAAGACTGAAATAAATAGACACTTGAAGGTGCAATGTCTGCTGAATGCAGCGACTGAATCAAAACTTCCAACTAAGCTGTAACATGAGGTTTTGCATTATCCTGATGGAAGATTATGCATTTTCTGTTGACTAATTCTGGATGCTTTCTGTGGAGTGCTGCTTTCAGTTGGTCTATATGGGAGCAGTCCTTGTTGGAATTAACCCTGAAGGAGCTCATAAGAGAGGACTCCTGTCCAATCCTACCATATACACACAACATCACCTTTGGAGGAAGACTGGCTTTTGGTGTGGTTGTTGGTGGTTCATTTCATTTGCTTCATGATCTCTTCTGTTTCACGTTATTATAAAGTATCCACTTTTCATCAAATGTCACAATTTGTTTTAAAAGTAGAATGTTCTTGTTACATTTAAGTAGATAATTGTGTAGAAATACTGTCAAGAAGGGTTCTTTTTTACACTTAATGTGGAACCCAAACATTAAAGCAATTAACCAAGCTGATGTACATGATTTTCAACACTTGATTTGGGTACTTTGAATATATCAGCTATCTCCCACATGGTAAAATGTTCATTGTTCTCAATTAATATCTTAATGGAGATACAGTTTGAGCTAATTTGTCCTCTATGAGAGTTCCAGTTGCTTCATATTTTCCCCCATAATCAATGATATATTCTAAATTTAACCATTCTAAGAAAGTTTCACAATATTTCATTGGTTATTTTAGTTTTCATTTCCCTGATATCTAGTGATGTTACTTTTTTTTTTTTGCTTATGAGTTACATGTCTTCTCAAAATGATTAGCAATTCTTTATTATGTAATTTATATTTTTAATATTGGATTGTAACATTTCATATATATTTATACATTGTAGCTCATGATTTGGTATATATATTGTTAATACATCTTTTATTATCATTTTTCCTTTTTAATAGTATTGCAGCAGAGCTCCCACCACCCAGGGTTTTGGGGATGGGGAATGAGATACTGCAGCTTTTAAGGTACTTTGCTTGTCTAAGGCAGGCGGGTAGCTAGATAATAGCTGTATCCTGCCCAGAGGATACTTTGCATATCAATGACAAGGAAGTAGCCTGCTGGGAAGCAGTGCTGCCATCTGAGTTAGACGGTGGATGATACAGTTTAAGATGCACAGTGAGCAGCACAGGAAAGCTGCAGTGGCAAATGCCAACC
Organism: Noctilio leporinus; assembly: GCA_004026585.1. Lineage (NCBI taxonomy): Eukaryota > Metazoa > Chordata > Mammalia > Chiroptera > Noctilionidae > Noctilio > Noctilio leporinus. The sequence continues at coordinate 153,061 of PVIW01003158.1, read as the reverse complement.
AGGGGAGTGCCCCAGGGAGAGGGGGGTACTGGAGGAGGCCCGCCATGGCCAGCGGTGAGTGTGAGATTCTGGACAGTTGGGAGAAGGGTCATGTATGAGAGGCAGACAGGGGCTCACGACCGCAGTGGGGGTGCCCAGAGAGACTTTTGAAAGGGGAAGCTGCGGTGGGCTGGGCAGGGACCCCACATGCAGCTTCCTACCAGCAAAGGGAAAGGATGGTGGGCCTGGTTGGCTCCCACTCAGTGTGGCTGGGCAGATTGATCAGAAAGGTACAAAGCAAGGGAATTTCTCTGCAACATCCTAGCGCAGCTGGCGGGGCAGAGGCTGCGCAGTGCAGTGCGGAGAGGAGACTGGAAGGGCAGGAGCTGCGCACCTGAGATTATGTAAAGCAGACAGAGCCCTCTGCCCTGGCAGAGCTGAACCCCCAGAGGGGGAAGGTCGCCCCCAGTGCCCACCGCCTGCAGGAGTGGGGAAGATCCTACCACTGGCATGTCAGGCTCAAGAACCCTGCAGAGTGCATTTTTGCATGAGACACGCCTAAAGGGCCCATTTTGAACTTCTCCAGGGAGAGCACGTACACTGCTTCCCAGGACCCTAGTTCACTGAGGCCAGCAGAGCAGGAAGGCCAGAAAGTGCTGCAGCAAGGAGGAATCAGCGCCCAACCTCTGCTCACACCCAGAGCTGCTGTCAACACCAAGCAGGAGACAGCTGACCCTCTTACACAGATTACCCCCACCCCCCATGAAATGGACTGCTAATTAATCAGAAACTATACATTATTGGAAATAAGGCGGAACAAGCCAAAATGGGTGGTACAGGGAGAGGGGAAACACACCCACAAGTTTCCCAGAGAACTGAGCAGTGCCTCCTGGGGGATCCCACCCTCCTAATTGCAACGGAAGCTCCCCCTAGAGGCAGGTGAAGGTGATACAGGCGGTGCTGTCAGAAATGGGGCAACCCGCGCCCGGGCTTGAGCTGACAAAAAACCAGGGACCGTGGGGAAAATAAATAAATAAAATAAACTGAGGAAAACCATAGGTGGATCCAGAAAGAGAAGTCAGAAGGTGAACACCAAGCATCTGAGCTGACTTTCACATCACCTTTCTTCAGAATTTAAGTTTTATTTTTCCTTTCACATAGCTTTTTAACATTTCTTCTTTTGTTTCAATGGTATTCCAATGAATTCACTACTCTTTGTCTTTTATTTAATTTTTATCTTTATTCAGTTTTATATTATTTTTATTTTAGTGTTATTTCAAATCTCACATTGCATCTTTCCCTTGTCTCACTCCATTTTGTCTTCTTCCTGCCCTTTCTTATTTTTATTGTAAATTTTATTTTCTCCCATGCTACACCTTGCTAACTTTACTCTTACTAGTTATCCTTCCTTTAACCTCTTAAAAGCATTTTTCCTCCCATTAGTCAGCTCTCATCCTTTTTAGTTCCATTTACAATATTCTTATTTCCTTTATGCCTTTATAAATGATTACTTATTTGATGTAAATATTATAGTTATTGCTGTCCTTAAACTATACTACTGTTTCTTCACTATTTTTTTTTTTTTTTTTGGCGGCCCTGTATTTCTCCACTATTTTTTATACTTTAAATCTTATACATTACTGTCCCCTGTCTTACTCCATTTTGCCTTCCTCCAGCCCTTGCTTATTTGAGTTGTGATTTTTCCCCCTTGCTTAGTCTGGATTCTATTCCTTACTCCTATTATTTCTCCTCCCATTATCTTCTCAAAATCATTTTTCTTTACTGTATACATATCATATTATCTTTTCCCTTTTGTATAATATTCTTATTCCCTTTCCACCTTTATTAATCTAGAAACCTACATTCTTCCAAACTGAATCAAGAAGAAGCAGAAAGCTTGAATAAACCAATAACAATAAATGAAATTGAAGCAGTAATCAAAAAACTCCTCACACACAAAGACCCTGGACTGGAATTTTAACAATCATTTAAGGAAGAATTAATTCCTATCCTTCTCAAACTATTCAAAAAAAATTCAAGAAGAGAAAAGATTTTCAAACACTTTTTAAGAGACCAGTATCATCCTAATTCTAAAACCTGGTCAGACAACAAAGAAAGAAAACTATGGGCCAATATTGCTGATGAACATAGATGCTAAAATCCTTGACAAAATATTGGCATTAAAAAAAAAAAATCATACCCCATGATCAAGCGGGCTTCATCCCTCCCAGACATGCAAGGTTGGTACAATATTCACAAATTAATAAACATAATGCACCACATTAAGAAAATGAAGGATAAAAACCATATGGTCATATCAAGAGATGCTAAAAAATTATTTGATGAAAATCCAGCAGCACCATTTATGATAAAAAACATCCAGCAGAGTGGGAATAGAAGGAATATACTTTAACAAGATAAAGGCATATATGGGAAACCTAAAGTCAACATCATACTCATCAGGCAAAAACCAAAAGCTTTCCTGTTAGGATGAGGCACAAGACAAGGTGTCTGCCCTTACCACTGTTATTCAACATAGTACTGGAAATTCTGGCCACAGTGATCAGATAAGAAAGAGAAATAAAAGGCACCCAAATTTGAAAGGAGGAAGTAAAATTCATTATTGGAGGTTGATATGATAGTGTACATAGAAAACTCTACAGTCTGCACCAAAAACTACTTGACCTAATAAGTGAATTTGGCAAAATAGTGGGCTACAAAGTCAATACTCAGAAATGTAAGATCTACCCTGGCTGGTAGCACAGTGGATAAGGCGCCGGCCTGCAAACCCAAAGGTCGCAGGTTCGATTCCCCAACCAGGGCACATAACAAGGTTGCAAAACCAGGTCTCCAGTCAGGTCTGTGGCTGGAGGCAGGTGAAAAGCAACCATACATTGATGTCTCTCTCCCTCTCTGCACCTCTCCCTTCCCCTCTTTCTGAAAATAATGAAATGAGATCTAAAAAAAAAAAAGAAATGTAAGATCTTGTTTCTGATATTGCAACAATGAAATAATTTACTATAATACAACTAGAAAAAATTTACTATAATAAGAAAAATAAAGTCCCTAAGAATAAATTTGGTCAAAGAGGAAAAAGACCAGTAATTGGAAAACTATAGAACACTGAAAAAAAAAAAAAAAAAGATACAAATTAATGGAAGCATATACTGTTTTCATGGATTGGAAGAATTAGCATCATTTAAATGTCCATACTTCTCAAAGCAAACTATAGACTCAACATAATTCCTATTAAAATTCCAATGGGATATTTCACAGATCTAGAACAAATATTTCCAAACAATTTATATGGAGCCAAAAAAAGACCCTGAATAGTCTCATCAATCTTGAAAAAGGAGAACAAAGTAGGGGGGATCAAAATACCTAATATCAAGCTATACTATAAGTTCATTGTAATCAAAAGAGTCTGGTACTGAACATATAGATCAATGGAACAGAATAGAGAACCCAGAGATAAACCCAAGTCTCTAAGGCCAGTTAATATTTGACAAAGGTGACATGAGCATACAATGTAACAAAAATAGACTCTCAACAAATGGTATTGGGAGAACTGGACTGGTACATGAACAAAAGTAAAACTAGATCTCCAATTTATGCCACACACCAGAATAAACTCAAAATGGATAAAAGACTTAAATGTAAGTCATGACAGCATAAAGGTCCTAGAGGAAAACATAGACAAAAACATTTCAGATATCCCATGTAGCAAAATGTCTACCAATACATCTGCTAGAGCAAGGGAAATAAAGGAAAAAATATATAAGTACATGGGACTACATCGAATTAAAAAGCTTCTGCATAGCTAAAGAAACCATCATCAAAATGAAAAGGATAGTGACTATATGGGAGAATCAATTTGCCAATGATACATCGGACAAGGGTTTGATCTCTGAAATATATAAAGAACTCATATGATTCAACATCAGGAAGATAAACAATCCAATTAAAAAATGGGTAGAGGGCCTAAATAGATACTTTTCCAAAGTGAAAGAATGCTCAACATCTCTAGCCATCAGAGAGATTCAAATTAAATCTCACACTTATCAGAATGAACATCATTAGTAAATCAACAAACAACAAGTACTGGTGAGGGTCACCTATAAGAGGAATCTAATGAACAAAATAAACTAAGAAACAAAATAGAACTACAAGCATGGATACATGGAATGTACTGACAGTGACCAAAAGGAGGGGAGGGGGATAATGGTGGAAAGAAAGGTAAGGGAATAGACAGAGAACATATATGAATGACCCATGGTCATGGACAACAGCATGGGCATTGACTATGGGAGCTGAGATTGGGATGAGTGGAAGAGGACAATGGGGAAAAAACGGTGACATCTATTATAGAATAACAATAAAAAATGATTTATAATAATAATGCTAATAAATAGTTTAAAATAACATTAAAAACTTATACTGTCATGTTAACGATAAAACAGCATATTAAAATTGTTTAAATAGCAAAAATTTCGGTTATAATTTAAGACAAGTTACCTCATTTCAATTATCTGAATGTCAATCATTTTACCATTATAACACTGTTTTAATTACTCTATAATTATAATAAACTTAGAAATTATTTAGTATTTGTCCTCATTTTTCAGATGAATCCCTTTAGAATTCCATGCTCTTTATAAAGCTTCCTTCCCATGGGTAGGAGCATGAAGCTGGTTGACTGCTGTTAATCAGTTTTAAAGTTCAGATGTTTGTTTTCCTTCTAATGTAGGAGTATTTTCATGTAGAACCATTCCATGCAGGCTATAGATGAAAATAATTTCTCCTCACTTGGACAAGTGGGTTCCTTATGTTAGTGTACCTTTATGAGTCCAGTCTTTTTTCCTAGTTATTACTTTTAAACCACATTATTAAGGTAAGATTGACATCCAAAGAGTTGTGTGTATTTACTGTGTACAACTTGATGAACTTGAAGATAAATATGCATTTATGAAACCAACACCTCAATTTATGCCATAAACATATACGTCATCCCCATAAATTTTTTTCTACCCTGTTTATTTATTTTTTGTGATAAGAACACTAAATATAAGACTTAACCTTTTAGGAATTTTTAACATATACAGTAAAGTATTATTAATTACAGCCACTATGCTATACAGTAGATTTCTAAGACTTAAATAATCTTATGTAGATAAAACTTAGCAACTTGATTTTTTAAAGATTTTATTGATTATTTTTAAAGAGAGGGGAAAGGAGAGAGGCAGAGAGGAAGAGAGACATGAATGTATGGTTGCTTTTCACCTGCCTCCAGCTACGGACCTGGCTGAAGACTTGGCTTGCAACCTTGTTACGTTCCTTGGCTGGGAATCAAACCAGCAACCTTTGGGTTTGCAGACTGGTGCCTTATCCACTGTGCCACCAGCCAAGGCTAAACTTAGTAACTTTTAATTAATGTCCCCTATTGTCAGGTTGAGGGGGCTGGTCCCCATTACTCTCTGTATATGTCCCACCCTTCCTCTAGAGTCTGACAACTAGCTAGCCTTGAAGTTAATCTTATCCCAGAGCCCTGGAACACTGAGCCCAGGGGCAACTAACATAGTGGCCCTTCAGGTAGGTGTTGCCTTTGGGTACACTGCCTCTTTGTTCTAAGGTGCATATAGACTCCTTTGTTCTCATGGGTATATAAGTCTGCCCCTGCTGTAAGCTAGTGCGCCACTGTTGGACAGGGTGGACAAATCGTGGGTGGATTGATGACACTCTCATGAGCCACCTGGCCTTTTGGTCATTAGCCTGTTGCCACCTATAATAATGCATGCCAAATCTCCTGAAAGCTCTGAGTGAGTCCATGTTTATCACCAGACCAAAACCTGCCCACCATCACACTCTACTGGTCCAAAAGCTCTCAAGGCTCCAGGACCTGACATCCATTTCCCCTACTCTAGTCACTGGCACCAAGCATTCTATGTTCTGCTTCTATGAGTATAACTATATTTGATGAGTGTAACTATATTTGATTCCTCCTATAATTGGTATCATGTACTATTTGTCTTCCGTATCTGGCTTATTCTAATCTCGAGTAGAATAATGACCTGATGCACATTAAGATATTTAGGTACTCCCCTGGCTGGTGGCACAGTGGACAAGGAGCCAGCCTGTGACCCCAAAGGTTTCTGGTTCTATTCCCCAGCCAGGGCACGTAACCAGGTTGCAAGCCAGGTCTCCAGCCAGGTCCATAGCTGGAGGCAAGTGAAAGGCAACCATACATTGATGTCTCTCTCCCTCTCTGCCTCTCTCTCTTCCCCTCTCTCTAAAAAGAATAAATAAAATCTTTTTTAAAAACCGTAAAAAAGATATTTTGGTACAGTTTATAGTCTCTATAAAGCTATAGCTCGATCTTAACGTAGTACAACTTATGGTAAACATCATCACCTGAGTCCATTGCACATGTTGTCTAATGCTGTGACAATTAGTCAATTGCCATTATTATGTCACATCTCCAGTGGAGTTGTCTTCTCTGATATGCACTAAGAAGGTTTCTTTATGGTGGTAAATTATATAAACAAGAGTTTGACAAACTGTGCACAGCCTACTGCGTGCTTTTAGAATAATGTGTTATTGGAATATAAGCATGTCCGTTCATTTATGAATCCTCTATGGCTGTTTTCATGCAGCAGTAATAGAGCTGAGTTGCTGCAACAGACATCATATGGACTGGAAAGCTTCAAGTACCTATTATTAGAATATCCAGAGGAGGAAAAATGACATCCTTAGGACAGAGCACTAGAGAGAGGCTTTTCTGTAGCCAACAAATGATCCTTAAAGCTAGCTGAGACTTCAGAGGCCAAGCTAAACTTGTGATTGGAGATATTATCCCACTTTACAGTATAAGTTTTTCGAAGCTCATTCCAGTTTGTGAGATTTTCCCTCAAAGGAAACCCATTGCAAGCTAAGGATGTCTGGTCAAGTAATTTATTTTCACTACAGACCTATAACAAGGCAGTCATTTTCCTTGAAAAAACTTTTTTTTTTTCAATGACTGGAACAAAAAAGAAAACTCCTGATTCAGAAACCAAAAGTCTAAGAAATTCTAAGAGAATTTCAATGACAGAGACTCCAATCGGATGTAAGATTGGTCACAAATAATTGTGGTTCCAAAAAACATGAAGACGAGAGAGGCAGAAAGGCTAGGCCTGCTCTGTTCCTACCTGCAGGCTTCCTGTTGTGGAGCCTGCCTGGCAAGCTGCTATTAGGACCTCTACATGTGAAATGTAGTCTTTTGAATATCAAAGTTTATCAAGTGTTTTCAAAAACCAGAATATTGTTACCAGGATGTCAAAACAGCAGCTTGACTTTGTGAATAAAAAACTTTAAGGACAGAGTCCCTGAATAGAGCTGAGAATTGATGAAGAAGAATAGCCATGTTTGAAATGTACCTATCTTTATTTAAAAATAATGTATTCCCAGATTTTGGTGGTATATCTCTTAGATTAAATTAATTAGGGGGTTAATGTGCAAAACGTGTGTCTTTTACTTACTAACTTCCTAGTGATATTATTAAAAGTAAGTTACTTCAATGGTATATTTGTCAATTGCTCCTTGTAGTAGTATTGTTGTTGAATCTTTATGAGTTTGAATCTTAGTTTTTTGATGAATATAAGCATTGATATTATGCTAACAAAATTTTAAATTATAATATTTTTAACTCCCATTATAATTTTTGCCATATATTCTATTTTATATGTGTATCAGCTATTCATTGCCTAACACTATGAATTCACCCTTAAATATATGTCTTATAACAAACAACAACATTCCCTGAAACAGTTCTCATATAAAGTAAATACAATGTTAAGCCTCTATAGAGGTCTCTTTAGGGATATTACAAAAGTAAGAGACTTCTGCATTTTCCAATATGGAACAGAGGTCAGAGCTATGGGTGCCAGAATGCCCAGTAAGGCCTGATCCAACCGTAGACCCAGGATGAATGTGCTCTCTTTGTGAATGTGCAGCCAAGCATGGGTTTAGCAGTCAGCTTTTCTTTGCCTTCCTAACATGGAAACCATAAGCAGTGGGCTGTCCAGGCTCCTTCAAGAAGCCCTAACGTGGCTTAAACTTCAAGGAAGTTGTCTAATATTTGCCCAGCAGCTTCAGACCAGCTGTGACCTGGCTTCATCAGCAAATTTCTCTGCTCTCCTGGGCCAAACCACAGCTGCATCAGGGAGGAATAAAGGCCCCTAGATTTGTCTTTCTTGGTTATCTCCTTCAGTCCTGATATAATAATCCAAAGTTTCTTAGATTTTATATTTATGTTTTACCACAGTTAATAAAATGTTTATATTATACTTTGTTCTGTTTAGGTTCCTGGATGGTTTCTGTCTCTTAACTGGGCTTTGACTACTACATAATTGGTCCCAGGAGTGGTCCCAGGATATGAACCCTAAAGATGGGATTTGGGGGTGGGTTTGGTCTTGACATTTTTTTTAAATGCATATTTCATCTCTTGCCAATTAGAAATAGGACCCTGGTCAACCATGGTATGCAGTGGAATCATTCAGGCTCCACTATATATTATTCAATTCAATCATTCAATTATTCAGGCTCTCCTCGTGGTTGATTTTAATAATGTGCCCATTGAAACACAAGCCTTTAAAGTTCAAGTGGCTGCGACAGTTGACCATAATGGCAGTGATTATGAGCATAAAGACCACACCGTGACTTGCATTATTTGAGGGCACTCAAGTGCTTATAGAGAGAAAATGACAAGCTCGGGTCTCTTATCCCTCATCTCAAGTCATAGACTTAGAATTAGGTAGTTTCCATTATAGTCCTAAAAAATCTCTTCTTTCATATATCTGCAGAGCTAATATTTCTGATAATAAAAATAATATTTAATCATGTACATGCATAGTTATAATGGCAATTAAATCCACAGTTTCCTCATATTTTCATGTGAAAGTTGGTATTGTTTGAGAAATAAGTCACAATGGAACATGACATGAAAAAAAAGTACCTGGATCCAGATAAAAGTGACAATATTGACATCCCAAGTAATTTTCAGTCTTCTTTACCCATAAAAGTAATTTACCTGTCAGGGTCTGAAACAATTAGATTTTCTCAGATGGAAAGCCCTACACTAGTTTCAATTAGAGAATATGCCATGAAAATGAACGCTCATTTTCTTCAAGACCCACAATAACTTCCTCCCATTGCCAACATAATATATAATAATAATATAATATATAACATATCAAAGTCAAATATTAGCATACTTCAAAAATCAGGTAAACACTATGTGAAGGAAATAAGTTACAAAAAAGCTGCAAAGCTTTGGTTTTATATATTACCAATACCTTAGAAACAAATATGGCAGTATAATTTAAGAATGTGAAAAAAGTGAGATATAGTACAGCTGAACATTACTAGCTTACTCATTGGATTGGCTGAAAGTTGTCTATATAGGTGGCCCAAATTTAATTAGCTTAAGCTGCCATAGCTTCCCTGGCATTATCAAAAGTTTAGCATCCAAAAATTAGGGAATTAGGCAACTTGGACACTATCCCTCGGCCTAGGTTCCATAAGAAGGCCCATAAGACATTAAGACGTTGAAAATTACATTAGTGAGGGAAACACCTGCCTCACTCAATAGCTCCCTGGTGGTTTTTTTTTTTTTTTTTTTTTTTTTTGTAGGACAGGTATGTCTGTACAAGATGACATCATTGGAAAGGCAGTGTGATTTTAGGGGTTGGTGGAATCCCAGAATAGCAGATACCAAGTAGCGCACTTAATCATCAAACAAACACACAATATGCAAGTTAGTGGTAAAAGAAATAATAAATCTAATGTAATCAGAATGTTTTGATATACAAAAATCTTTGGTGGTGACTGATATGTCATGGTGTCTCTGGGAATGAAATAGATAGGCAGCCTCTTAGTACATCTTCATGTGTAGAATAGAAACTCTAATTCTAGAAGCAAAAAAAAAACAACAAAAAACCCCAAAACAAAACTGGATTCAAGTCATCAGAAAAATTAGTTTCAGGTCTAAAAATTAGTTAACAGATAGATTTAGAGCCACTTGATAGAAAAGGACGTTGAGCCCCCTTGAGGAAGGACCTTATATTGTTGTCATAAGTACACACTGAAAATCCTCATATAAGCCTTTCCCAGAAGGACCTTTGGCCATTTAATAATATGATTATACAAGGGGGAAAAAGACACACCCAAACATTTTAGAGATAAGTGGACATTGGCTCCAAATTAATAGTAATTTCTAGTGACACAAAGTGCCACTGTGACCCATGAGTCAAAGAGCTTCTGATGGTCATGTGACAGATGGAATTAAGTCTGAGTCAGAGGTCAATGAATCTATACGTGTTTACTGCCTCAGTTCCTGAATGTATGATTGCAATAAATACACTTGAAACTGGCAGAGGCACTTCACCCTTGACCTGTGGGGTGAGGCTATTAAGACTAAATAGAAGCTCTGGTCACTTTCCCATTCTTGCTAGATAATAAACTAAAGTGATACTGCATCCCAGGAGAACTTTCAGAGATTAACACCGCCGTCAAATAATTGAAAAATTTAGGAATGGTTTTAATGATCACGTTCCCCTTTAATTTGCCAGTTTGGCCCATGCAGAAGGCAGATGGACCTTGAAGAATGACTATGGACTAGTGTAAAGTAATGAGGTGATGACTCCAATTACAACTGCTGCCCTAGATATAATACTTTTAGTGGAGAAAACCGTCAGAGCTCGTGGTATTTGGTATGCAGCTATTGACCTGGCTAATGCTTTCTTCTTTACACCAATTTGTAAGAACCACCAGAAGCTATTTGCTTTCACCTGCTGGGACCGACAGTATATCTTCACAGTGTTTCCTCAGGGCTACATCAATTCTCTTGCTCTTTGCCATAACATTTTCAATGATATCTTGATTGCCTTGACATTTCACAAATCATCCATGGGTCCATTAAATTGATGATATATGGGTCCTGATGAACAGAACTTAATCAGTACTTTAAACAGTTTAATAAATCATATGTGAATAAAAGAATGGACAATAAACTCCACAAATGAATTTTCCCGTCATCATTTTCATGAATTTTCTGGAGTTTTAGCGGTCTAGAGCATGATAAGATATTTGCCCTAAGGTGAAAAACAAGTTGCTGCACCAAACACCACTTAACACACAAAAAAGAAGCATATCACCTATTAGATCTTTTTTGGATTTTTGAGGCAATATCCTTTTCACTTGAATGTGTTACTTCAACCCTTCTGCAGAGTCATCCATAAGGCTACCTGCTTGAGCAGAGACAAGATTAAAAAAAAAAAAAAGCACTACAGAGAATTCAAGCTGTAGAACAAGTTGTTCTCTCCCAGTGCTTAGGATCCAACAGACCTATGGTATAATGTTTATACAACATTACTTAAAATGTCTATGGCAAATAAGGATGCTGTGAAATATTTTACAAACAATAATAGAAACACAATACACATCTCTAATGTTTTGATACTGACCTATGCCTTCTTCTGCAAAGAGCTATTCTCCCCTTGAGAAAAGTATGTTTTGTTACTGGGCCTTGGTAGAAACTGAACACTTAAACACAAGCCATCAGGTCAACCAAGGTGCTTGAGATTCCCATCATTTTTTAAAAAAGATGTTATTCATTATTTTTAGAGAGAAGAGCAGGGAGAGAGGCAGAGAGGGAGAGAAACAACAATGTATGGTTGCCTTTCATCTGCCTCCAGCTACAGCCCTGGCTGGAGACCTGGCTTGCAACCTGAAGATTCCCATCATTAACTGGATATTATTTCATCTAACTCGCCACAGGTATGGTGTTCACGTCAGTATTCTATGACAAAAGGAAATGGCATATAAGAGACCACACTTGGGCAGGTCCAGAAGGTGTAAGTAAGTTGTTTGAACAGGTGGCCCAGACTCCTTCAACACAGCTTATGTTTCATTATCTTCTCTATCTGAATTCAAGCACATGAAACCATGGATGTGCCTATGACCAACTAACAGGAAAAACAAAATTGAGGATGCTTTGCAGGTCAGTTTGCACATATACAACAGATCCTAAAGTGGACAGTTGCAGCTCCAGAACTGCAATCAGGGTGACTCTGAAAGACAGTGGTGATAGAAATTCTTTCCAGTGGGCATGGCATTACTACATGGAATGCCTTTAACAAGGCATTGACCTTACTGACAAATGCCTAATTGGCTAAAGATAGACATCAACATTAAGCCCTTGATATGTTGCTATCTTCTGTGATTATATTAGATCTTCCATCATGAAAGAGGCACACATTCTGGATAAGAATTTTCCTGCCTTACCCATAATGTTTCTCCTAGTACCTTCATTTGTTTTCTCACAAAATGCTGATCCAGTAGGTAGTCACAAAGGTAAAATTCCAGTTATAAGATCAGTATCAGAGGTTTAATGTACAACATGACTATAGTTAACACTGCTGTACGTTGTACTTGAAAGCCAAGATTTAGAAGAAGCCCAAGTGCGCATCAATAGATGAATGAATAAAAATGCTGCAGTACATTTACACAATGTAATACTATCCAGCTATAAAAAAAAACTGTCATCAAAACATCAAAATGATCAAAATGAAAAGGGAATTCACTATTCACTGTATGGGAGAACATATTTTCCAATGATATATCTGATAAGGGTTTAATTTCCAAAATACATAAAGAATTTATACAACTCAACATCAGGAAGACAACAATTTAATTTAAAAAATGGGAAAAGGCTTAAATAGACATTTCTCCAAAGAGAACATACAGATAGCCAATAGACATAAAAAGATGGTCAAGATAGCTAATCATCAGAGAAATGCAAATTAAAACCACAATGCGATATCACCTCACATCTTTCAGAATGACCACCATTAACAAATCAACAAACACAAGTGCTGGGGAGGATGCAACATAAAGGGAACACTTTTGCATTGTTGGTGGGAAAGCAGATTGGTGCAGCCACTGTGGAAAGCAGTATGGAAATGTCTCAAAAATATTAAAAATGGACCTGCCTTTTGTCCCAGTGATTCCACTTCTAGGAATAAACAGTATCTGAAGAAACCCAAAACACTAATTTGAAAGAACATAAGCACCCCTCTGTTCATTGTATTGCTATTTACAATCACTGAGATATGGAAGCAGCCAAGTGTCCACAAGTATCTGAGAAGATGAACAACTTTGGGACATTTACACAATGGAATAGTACTTGGTCATGAAAAAGAGGAAAGTTTTACCTTTTGCAACAGCCTGGATGGATCTGGTGAACATTATGCTAAGTGAAATAAGCCGGTCAGAAAAAGATAAATACCACATGACTTCACTCATATGTGGAATCTAATGAACAAACCAAACTAACAAGCAAAAGAGAGACAGATTCATAGATAGAGAACAGGCTGACAGATATGGAAGGAAAAGTTAGGGAGTAGAGGGACTTAAAAATAAAAAGAGTAAAGGACCCATGGACATGGACAACAATGTGGTGATTATGGAGAGTAGAGAGTAATGGAAAAAATACAACAAAAACTTAAACTTGACCTTAAAAATATCATCTTATACCCTGGCTGGTGGCTCAGTGGAAAGGTGCCAGCCTTTAAACCCAAAGGTCATTGGTTCGATTCCCCAGCCAGGTTGCAAGCCAGGTCTCCAAGCCAGGTCTGTAGCTGGAGGCAGGTGAAAAGCAACCATACATTTTATAATTTGTGGTTTTGTTTTACAGGTTGTAGCGTATGTTTTCAATCTGAGTCAATTAGATGGTATTACTTTTCCTATAGCCAGAACACATGGATCAAGGGCTAGAAGTGGCTCTTCTCACTAGAACATCTAATAACCCACTTGCAGAACTTTTGCTTTTATCTCAGCAACTTGGACCTTGCTAGCTTAGAAACCTGATTTTTCAAAAGGTCAAATGTTTCCACAAAGTGACACATAATATTTCCATTGAATTGGAAAATGAGATTTCCACTTAGCTATGGTTGATCCTGGTTACTAGGGTGAAATCAGGAGCTGCTACACAACAGTAGCAAGCAGGACTATGAACTCGGGGAATTATCTTGCCTTTTAGTACTTGCATGCTCAATATTAAAGGAACTGGAAAAATACAACCAATAAAAAGCGATGGGACTGAGGACTCAGACCCAGCAGGAATGAAGGTTTGGTTACTCCACCAGTAAAGAATCCAGATCATCAAGGAAGCTGCCATTATCCACTCTAACCTGATCATCGGTACAGAATGATGGCCTCTCAGCTTCAAATGTACTCTTCGATATAGGATAAGCAATGGGATACTTTTAAACATTTGTCATTTTAAGTGAGTGAAATACAAAGCTTTCCTAGAAGATGGCACTTGAGAAACATTACAGAAGTGTCTCCCCTCATTTTCTGGTGAGTGGATGAGGGTCAGTGGCGTGGATATGACAATACGTGGTGGATGCTGCCCCAGCCAGAAGCTAAATGCTATAGCTCTGCAACGTTGCAGCCAGCCCAGACTCCACATGGAGGGTGCTAACCAGAGCTCCCTGCAACCTGCAAACAGCTGTCTGTCCGGAATCCTGGGCAAGCTCTCTCGTGGCCTGCACTCAAGAGGATTGTCTATGGCTTGCCCACCAACTCCAGCCCAACATATAGCCGATCCCAAACGGAATCTGCAAAATTCTGTTATCTAGTAGTTGAACACACCTTCCTCAGAGAGGGATTGACTGATTCTGAGTTTACCCTTCCTCTGGTACATGCCCTCAGCCCCAGGTACCAGGTACCATACAGAGTTGCTCTATATTTTAGGGATTAATTTGTCATAGTTTAGAGATTAATTTATCATATATACATAATATATATATATATATATATATATAATATATATATAAAATTCTTTAGATTAATCTACCTCAGTTTAATTTGCTGTATTTTTAAAATTTCTTGATCAGATCCAAACTATGATATTCATACTTATTCACAAGTTGACTTTCATTTTTTGTAACTTTTTCACCTTTTACTTTTTTAAGGATTTTATTTATTTATTTTTAGAGAGAGGGGAAGGGAAGAAGGAGAGGGAAAGAAACATCACTGCCTGGTTGCCTCTGGCACTCCCCCAACTGGGAGCCTAGCCCATAACACAGGCTTGTGCCCTGACTGGGAATCAAACCAATGACCCTTTGGTTTGCAGGCTAGTGCTCAATCCACTGAGTCACACCAGCCAGCGTTCAAGTCTTTTATTTTTTTTATTGTACTTTTTTCCATTACCATTTAGTTCCCTTATACCCCTCCCTCTCAATCTTTGCTATTTCTTTGAATAAAGCTATTTAAAATTTTTATTTTGTTTCCTTTATTATTTCCCTTTATCTTTATGTAAATGAACATATTTTATTTTAATAAGTACCTGCAGGTCATTTAAAATGCATATTAACATTAACTCAGTATGTTAGTCAGTAATTTACTACTTTCTGAACAATAGCAAAAACTTAGAACTCAAAATATCTTAATTATGTACCTTTTAACATATTCTTTCTGTGGAGCAGTATTTCAAGTTTTTCTTTTTTTTTAATGGATTATAAATATTTATAGTTTTTTTCCAGCATTTATTAAATTTACTTGTATATTTACCTTCTTCACAATTCTTCTATAACCCTGAACTACATTACAGGATTATTGCTATTTTTTTTTGCCTATAGAAATACTTAGAATTTTTTTCTGTTATACGTGCTTTTCCCATACTGCCTTCATTCTTTAACATTATTTCCTGCTCTCATTTTTGTTTTTCAATATTATTTCTTTAAGTATATAAAAATATTTATGTTAAATTTGAATTTGATAATTTCTTATGATTCAGATTCTATGATTCTTCTTTTTAGTGGTTCTGATATACACATAATGTGGTCTATTCCTTTTGTTAAGGGATTCCTGACTATACAAGGCCGTGTTCCATCAAACTTCATAGGCCTCTAAGAACTCTGATTTCCTCATGAGGATATTCACTTTTTATTCACTTATTTACCTTAAGCATGACTAACATGAGGCGAAATTAAATTCTCTGAATCTTCCTGAAACTTTGCGGACCTAACAGAAAGAATTTGGACTACAGAATAGATGGTGCCTGGGTGGTGGTTATGAATTCTCAAGAATGATTTTATTCTCTCTTCAAAAAGGAGTGAAGAGAAGCAAGTTTCTTTGTGTCTCCTTTTGTGTATTGAGTTCATTTTCTAAGTGTAGCCCTTTGCAATCATAATATTTGTAGGAGGTTCATATGAAATTACACTGTAGTGGCAGATTCTAAACTTCTCCCCTCCCATTAGAACTCTGAATCTCAAAGCAGATGCTCAAGTATTCATAATGGGCAGAAACTCTCAGGGAAAGTACATGTGTAACTGTCACTTTCCACGAATTTTCTGATACTGATCTTCTCAGATTCTCTGATTTTAGGCTGTACAGATTTTTTGTTTGATACCATTTCAATATCCCATGTAAAACAGTTTAATTTGAACCAAAATTTCACTGTTCAGATTAGAAGGTTAATTCTATCTCTTGTAGTGTGTAAAAATGGTAGATAATAAAACACTTCTCAAAAAACAGAGTATTGCTTAAAATTATTTCAAAACTTGAGCAGCTCATAAAATTTCTAAGTGAAATGTACTAAAAGGAAACAACCTATGTATTAAAATGACTGTTTACCCCACATATTAGCAAAGACCATTTTCTATGGCAAGCAACAAAGCAATTACCATTAACATTTTTATTTCACATTCGTTTTTAAGTTCCTGTAACTGCAATAAAAACAAAAGGAAATAATTAATTATGTTGGACGTTGCTGATGCTGTGATTTGAAATTATAAAATCTAGAAAACATAAGACATGAAAGAAATAGTATGAGCATGGTAAGTAAACTAAATATAAAGTAAACTAAATATAAAAACAATAACAATTTTTTCTATAGTAGTAAAAGTTGGTGAAGGCTCATAAAAAAATTGAAATATTTCAAAAACTAGGAACTTAGAAAGGTATTTTAGGATTTTTTTATCCACATTGCTGTACATCTGAAACTAATACATAATAATATGGAATGTAAACTATAATTGAAAAATTGAAAAACAATTTAGAAATAAAAAGAAATGTATGAGTTATAAGTAAAAGTCTAATACCTTTAATAATATTCTTCAGCAATAAAAAGGAATGGACTACTACTGATAAATGCTTGGATGAATCTCCAGGGAATTATGCTAAGTGAAAAAAGCCAATCCCAAAAGATTGCACACTGTATGATTCCATTTATTTATATAGCATCCTTGAAATGAAATAAATGGAGAACAGTTTATGATTACCAGGTGTTAAAGAAGAGACAGGGCCAGAGGGAAGGGCTGTGGTTATAAAAGGATAGGACCAGTATTCCTTGTACAGATTGAAATGTTTTCTGTCTTTATATTATCATTGTCAATATCATATCTGTGATATAGTGCTGTAGGTTTGTAAGATGTTACCATTGGGGGAAGCTGAGTAAAGGATACATGAAGGTCAAAAATGAAAATAAAAACAAAACCATAAACAAAAATATTTTTTAAAAAATGGAAGACATATTCAGCATTTTGATTTTGGAGAACACCTCATAATTGCAACAAAGCTGATTTTGTTTATATAGCTCTATCTCTATCTCTCTCATCTGCTTATTTATTAATCTATCATCTTCCTATTTAGAATGTGAATAGGATCATAATTTTAAAAAATTGAATAAATTCTGTAAAATATTTAAAAATTATTTTACAATATTTATAGTGTGCCTTTATTACCTAATATTAATATAAAACAAATCTCTTTTAATATAAAAATTTATCTCAGGGATAGACAAATTAATAAAAAGAATTCAGAAAAATTACCTCACATATAGGAATTTATGATATAAAAATGTTAATGTTTCATTTTAGCTGTAAAAGGATTTGAAAACAGTTCTGACTCATGATTATCTTATGAAGTAAATATATAATTATAAAAAGAAACATATATAAAAATAAATTCCATATTACTTAAAATTTGAAAAGAAGAACAAATGTGAAAAAATATATATATTTACATTGTTGTTGACTGGTCCTGAAAAAAATCATGCTTTCAAGCCCGAATATTGTTGACTGATAATGTGCTTGTATTTGCACTAGCTTTTCCTATAAAACTGCTGATCAACAATGTATTGAGAACTCTGGACAATCTAGAGATCTAGGTTTCTTTGTAAAGGGGAATAAATTAAATCTTTAGAAGAGAAGTTTAAACCCTAAATTAAGTCTATCTCTTTATATTTAATTTCTATAAGTAGTTGTAAGTTATTAAATCTAAATGATTAGGAACTACATATTGTCAAGATGTAGTTTCTTTCGCATTCTTGAGATAGAAAGATTGGAATATAACTCAATTTTAGGAGACATATTTATAGAATTGAGATGATTACTTTAATCCTAGAGATTTAATAATTATATTTGAAATGATCCTTTGGTATTGCCTGGAATTAAGGACTGAATTAACAATTATTTGGACTTGAATGCTGAACTAAGTTTTACTGTTTATAGACATCCACTGGGAGTCTCCAACAGCTAATCAGCTTTAGGGTAAGGCTAATCAGCATTGCATCAGGGAAATAGCTTAAGTACTGACTAAGGACACAACATAAAAATAACCATAACAATCAAAGAAACTAAACAAAGAAGGAAGATATAAGAAATTGTTTAATACACTAATTACTGCAATCAAAAAATAGTATAATGTAAGTTATTTCAAATAAGTTATAAAACTCTGTTGTATCATGATAAATCAATTACAAGTGAGAAAATTGGAAAGGGAATACTCAGACTGCCTATAAAACTTGAATATAAACAAGAAGAGTTTATGTTATTAGACAAATTGTAGTAATGGTAGTGAACAGAACAGCTATTTGGGGTCCTGCTGCCTGCTGCCACCCTCTAGGCAAAATTCCAAAGGCAAAGGTTTGGAAATAAAGGAAATGAGTCTTTATTCAAAAGTGGTCACTTACGCCAATTAAGTCACAGCTTTAATTACTTAAGCCTATCAATTAAGGTTAAACTCTATCACCTGGGTTCTCCTAGCTTATTTTCCCTTGTTGATTTTTATAGGGCTAATTTACAAACTAAAACAACATAATACACAAAAGCTACACAATTCTGGAAGCTAGCATTCTTATGTTGGAAGTCAATGACATGGAACCTCCATGCAAGTCATCTATTATCAAGTGGTTAGTGTGATGCCTTTCTTATTTTAAGTATGGCTTTGTAAGGCATTCTCATGTGGCATCCATTAACATGCTAGAAAAGAACTGGTCTTAATGAACAAATCACTGATCTTAGGACAATGGCAAACATTCCAACATATTTTGTCGCATCTTTACATGCATTAATTAATGCAATAAGTTAAATAAGTTCATATCTTTTAATCAAAGCTTCTAGCACTTGGTATCAGTTGTACATATTCTAATTTTACTACAAAACCTTGGGGAGAAAGCTACACTTATAAAAATTTTGACTGTTAAAGAATTTAAGTAGCACATATACTAATACATATTTCACCGGTCTAAAAGTAAAATTATCTCCTCCTTTTAATTAGGTGGGTTGATTACTTAAGACTGTGCAGTTACCATGAGTAGCACATAAGCAACCAAGTTATGGAGGCAGCAAACATCTGGCTTCATAAGCTTCAGCTAATAAACAAACATTTATAACAAAAAATGAATAATAAAACCAGGAATGACTAAGCATTACAGGTCTCATTCCAAATATAAACAAACACAGCGAGCTTGATAATTTCTCCATCACGGCTCACCTATTTTTCAAATAATTTTTAATCACTTTTCTTCATTAAATTTGTTCTGTCATTAACACTTGAACTCTTATCTCATACATGTAACAATAAAAGAATGAAACTGTGGCATTTGCTTTAGGACCTTTCACAGGTTGAATCGTGTTCCTCCCAAATTTATATGTTGAGATCCTAGCCCCTTGAACCTGGGAGAGTGACTGCATTTGAGGCTGGGGTCTTTATAGAGCCAGTTAGGATAAAATGAAGTCATTAGGGTGATCCCTAATCCAATGACAAGGAGAGAGTACAGGGTACAGACACACGGAGGGAAGGCCATTTGAAGACGCATGAAGCATAGAGCCGCCTGCAAGCCAAGAAGTGAGACCTCAGAAGAAACCAACCCTTCCAGCCTTTCGACCTCCAAATGCTACCCTCTAGAACTGGAAAAAATAAATGTTTAGGTTTAAACCACCCAGCCTGTGGTGCTTTGTTTTAGCAGCCTTGGCAAACTAGTACCGACCTGGACTCAGCAGAAACTACTCTTCATGAAATTTGCAATGATTCGTATTGGGATCTGAATAATTTGGGGGTGGGGAGCAAAAAAATAAAAAATAAATAAAAATAAACAACAACAAAAAACTAGTTTGATTTGTCCTCAGGTGAGTATGATTATATTAAAATGTTTTAATTATTCATTAAGCTGATAGACTTTAGAAGATGATGTTCAAAGTCCTTTTCTTTTAGGGGCTGGTAGATGAGTAAAGGAAGTCATTAAAAGCTGTTCAAAAGGTACAGAGTTGTATAGTTATAAGTACTGAGATTAATGTACTATATGAAGAATCTAGTCTAACAATGCTATATAATCTACTGGAGAATTACTAAGAAAGCAGATTCAAAAAGTTCTAATAACAAGGGAATATTTTGAACATGCACATAAAGAAGATATGATAAGGTTTATTACCTAACTGAGACCTCTAGGGAGATCAGGATAAGCCTGTAAACCAGATCCAAAATGGCTTGAGAAATCAGGAAATTGTAGACTGGCCCTGATGTTTTCACTGAAGTGAGGGGTGGGGGTGGGTCTCTGAGGGTGTTTGCACTGAAAGGGATTTTAGGATTTCAATCTCATACTTGTACCAAAGGAAAGAATACCCAGAATTCTTTAGCAGTTTTTTTTTTCCCAGATGTGTGTGTGTCACAATAGGAGGAGGAGGGAGTGAGGACTGAAAGCTGTCATGCGATTTTTAAAAATTATAGTCAGACATGTACTATATATATATGTATATATATACACATGCACACACTACACACACACACACACACACACACACGATTGGACATGTAATTTAAATTAGCTCATTTATTATAAACCTAAATAATAATAACAATTTACTACTCCCATCAAAGCAAAGCAATTGATGTAAGTAAAACCTAACCAATTGAATTTTTTTTTTTTAAATCTAGATTGTACCTTCAACCTTATAACTGAAGAGAGTTCTTTCATTCCCTTTTCAACTCCCTTTGGAAATATTTCTCTTTCTTTGAAAATTTGAGCAAAAGTGTCTAGTATCTCTTTAAACAATATACAAGGGCACATGTTAATATACATAGGATAAAATTTCACAAGATCAAAGAGACTACAGTGTTCATTTTTAACTTCTCTATAAATATTTGGACCAGGGATGAGAACTTCTGATTTTTGTGCAATAATAAGATCTTGAAATCATGATATTGGCAACATAGTTACACATGGAAGCTTAAAGTTAAAATGACAAGTTGTTTCACCATAAAAACATAAGAGAACAAAATCTGTTTTAAGACTACTTTTGATTAACATTGTCCCACTTATATGAGATTTGAATGTTCATAATGAATTTTAATGAGTCATTCCATTAGAGGGAATGTGTGGAGTAGCTTGACTTCTCACCACTCATGAAGTTCGTGCATAAATCCTTGCTGCATCTTTCTGTCCTGCCTGTACTATTCTTTACTTATACACCAGGACTTTTTGGTAGTACATATAGGCAATCACATCTTAGTCTTCCATTAAAGATAAAAGCAGGAAACAAAGGAATTGTTTTCCAGAGGCAACTATGAGTCTTTTGCATAATACCAGTTTCATGCTTTTTGTCCAAGAAAATTGCACTGGATGGATTTAAACTGACAAAGAAGACTTTATTTAAGACTTTTATAGTAGAGGAGAGAGACTAAACCCAAATTGGCTGAAATTAAAAGCAGGCAAGTTTTTCAGTGCCGGGGGAAAGATTTAGAGGAAGGTTGGTCGAGGTGACTAAGCCACTTGTATTTGTTCATTGGGAGGTAGGCCACAATCTTTTTTGATGATTAAATTCAAAGGAATCTCTCCCTGATCCTGAGAAAGCCATTCCTGTATTGTAAAACTGACAAGCCGCTGATAGAAGATTTATATCTCAAAGGTCAGAAGAAGAATTTGCAATTTCAAGTTTTCTAAAGTAACTGCTTCAAGAAAAGGGAGATTAGAGGTGGTGATTCAGGTCAGGAAGGAAAAAAAAAAAAAAAAAAAAGCCTGTTTAAAGTTTAGTAAAGCAGAGGAAATAGTAAGACTCTTTGGTCACTTGACACATTTTTAAAAGTACAACCCTGTTGATTAAGAGATATCCAGAGTAGTGACTATGTTTCAGATTTGTGGATATCCATTTTATAAACCATATGTTGTTGGGATTTTGAGAGAGAAACAATGTGCTGATGGAGAAACAAAGGCAGATGTGAAAAATGATCACGAGGGATCTGGGAAAACATCACAAAAAAAGACAAGGTGACATTTTTTAGGATGCAGATTGTTTTAACATAAAGAACACCCTTAAGGAGGTCTTCTAGTATTTTCTTGATTGATGACTGTACCAGTGGGTGACTGTCAACTGAAACATTTTATTGCAAGAGGACCAATATAATATGACAATTTTATTAGCATGTAATGACAAAAGAGTTTGATTTAATTTTGGGAAAATTTTAAAGTGTTATTTTAAGTACTATGACTAATGGTTAACAGATTAATAATTAACATGTTTTATTTTGGACTGAGCCTAAAATAATACTTCTGTTAAATACTTTAAATAGTTTTTTTTTTTTTTTTAAAGAAGGGTATCTTTTAATTAATAAAAGGCTACATACTTTTAGTCATATCTCAAATATAGCTAATATATGTTATCCATAATATGTATGTGACAATCCATTGCTCTGTAAGAGTGAGTAGAGGATATCTACTTTTTAAGCTAGTCAAACAAATGCCCATGTCTTTGCATTCATCATCATCTTAAAGAAAATCTTGTAGGATTGACCTTTAGCTTCATGAGTTTAAAGCAACCAGTTTAATTTTGGAACAAGTATGTATGTTCTTTTATCCTCATGTTATTGTGAGTGGAGTTAAAGATGCCTTGTATTAACAGAATTAATAGAGAGCATAAGCAAATAATTTTATATATTGTGTTGATTATTTTTTAATGTAATTTTATTGTTGTTGTATCACATCCATCCCCTTTTTGTGTTGATTTTAAAGAGACTCAAATAACCTTGACATTGACACTTTAGAATATGAAATGTGTTATGTAAATACTTTGTATTAATTTTAATTTTTATTAAATAAATTATATTTGTTTCTTTTATCTATGAGGCTTTTGGGGAGTTCCATTATGTGTTTGATAGTCGTTTATTATTTGTAAAATATACAGGGGCAGACAAAAGTAGGTTTACAGTTGTATGTGCAACAAGTTTATTATTGCATTATTTTTTATTAGTTATTGTATTGTCTGTTTGTATCATTTGTACTATCATTATTGTTGTTGTTATTATCATTTACTCTTACTTGTGATTTATCTTTTAGGTAATGCCTTTTTCTGTACAAATAGTTGCAAACCTACTTTTGCCAACCCTATATACACATATAAGGATTGCATTAGAAGAATGATAAATGTTACTTCTTTTAATACATACTATCGCACCACTTACAGTTAAGTATTGCCACTTTTTAAAAAGATTTATTTATTTTTAGAGAGAGCAGAAGAGAGGGAGAAAGAGAAGGAGAGAAACAACCATTGGCTGTCTCTTGCACATGTCCCAACCAGGGCTGAACCTTCAACCCAGGCATGTGCCCTGACCGGGAATAAAAAGGGTAACCATGACCTTTGTGGGCTGAGGCCCAACCAACTGAGCCATACCCACACTGTTCAGGGCAAGTATTACCACTTACAAAAATTATTGATGATGAAATTTAGGCTCAGATTACTTGAGTAGTTGGTGTAAGATTATAGGACCAGTGATGTGTAAATCTGTCACGATCATTACAAAACAGGAAATCTCTCTTCTAAAGCAACAACACCAAGAAGAAAATGAGGATGTCAGGTCTGCCCTTGTTGGGTCTGAGACCACCAAGTGATGATAGAAGGGAGGGCCCTGGTTGGGGGGCAGAGAACTTGTGCAGAGCCTTTGGGAGAGTTGGCATGCTTTATTGCAGTAGCAAGTTAACCACATGGCCTGACACTGAGAGTGTCAACGTGCTCATACCCAGTTGTCCCACTCTTTTACAGCAGACACAAGCTTAAAGCAAGGACAGTCTTATATACACATTGGAACAAAAGAGGCTGTATATCAAAAGGTAACAATGGCAGTGACATCAGCCTGCTCAAAGTTGCAAAGTAGGTTACCTCTGGAGCCCAGTGTTCCAGAGGCTCTGGGGATAAATGAACTCCAAGGTCAGGTCCTTTGCTGACCCCATAGGAAGGCCCAGTCATATATAGACAGAGAACTTCCTTCTCCTGAAAGAGGATAAAAATATAGGAAAATTAAAATTTAAGAAATCAAGGAGGGAGACCTGAGGCTGTCAGATTAACATGGTTGAAAGTTTATATAGAAACTGGGTTATAGTTTCTCAAACCCCAGAGGAAGGACTCAAAACAAACATACAAAAAGCAAATACATTTCAGGATGCTCAGAAGTGCTAGAATCTGATAATCTGAGGAATTATCAAGAACTTTTGCCAGTTTTCATTTATGCATTCTGTGAACAGTGGTTCTGGAAAAGATTTCTATGCTTAAAAGTTCATGCCAAATTATAACTTCATCTTTGTCATGGCACACTTCATCATGGTCAAATTTATAGCTATGCTTGGACATAAATTGTGACACTTAGCAGCAGTGTCAAGGGATGCCAAGCACTTTACTTATAATGTACCAGGCTTCCTAGGTGCTGATGTTTAGAACTATAGCCTAAATAAAGAACAAGTTTTAGTTGTTCACACACTAAGGTAGAAGAAAAGATTTGTGTATTTGGAAGTAGTTATTGGAGGTAGAGAGATATATTGCTATGGTTTCCATGAATTGGAATGACCTATATCCTACACTACTTGAAATCTATTTCCTTTTCACTTAGTGAAATTCTTATGATCACAGATACTATGTTAGAAATGGTTGACAAAGAAGACATACAATTTTTTCTGAGGGGTCCGAGTTACGTGACTTTAAGATATATATGATTATCCTAATGAATGAATGTAAGAAAGTTATTTGTAATCAAGATTGAATCATTAAACAAAACTCTTAAGAGCCCTGATAGGTGTGGTTCAGTTGGTTGGACATCATCTAGTAAAAAGAAAGGTCAGCTGTTGATTCCTGGTCAAAGCATATGCCTGGGTTGCAGGTTCAGTTCCTGGTAGGGTCACGTATGAGAAGCAACCAATTCATGTTTTGCCCCTCTCTTGCTTCATCCTTTTCCTCTTTCTAAAGATAAATAAATAAAATATTTAAACATTTTTCAGAAGTATAAGAACATAATTTTAATGTATAAAATCATTTAAAAAATATAAGGCTACACATAATCTTTCTAAGAGAATGGAAATATAAGACAATAAGGTAAATGATCACATAGTGCATTAAAAAAGTAAATAGCAAAATAAATACTTTAAGACATTCACATTGGAGAATGATATGAAGATCAAGAAAAAACAATAGATTAAAAAGACTCAACTAAAACTTTTTTAAAAAGATTTTATTTCACCATTTCTAGAAAGAGGGGAAGGGAGATAGGCAGAGAGGGAGAGAGACATCAACATGTGGTTGCCTTTCATCTGCCTCCAGCTATGGACCTGGCTGGAGACCTGGCTTGCAACGTGGTTATGTGCCCTGGCTGGGAATTGAACCAGAGACCCTTGGGTTCGCAGGTCAGAATCTATCCACTGAGCCACCAGCCAGGGCTCAACTATAACTTTTGAAGTTAGAAAATCAATGATGGCTGATGAAAATGTACCAATATTGTATTGCATATATATTTATTCTATCTTATAATCAAAAGAAATCTTGTACATTATTATCATCTATTTAACATTAACATTTCAGAACTCACAAACTCAAAAACATGATGTTTAATGAACTTTATCAAGTTCAAATAATTACAGTTGTGGGAATAAAATGATTCAAAAGGTGCATAACATTATTATGAATAAAATCATAGAGAAGAAAATCTAACTAAAATACCATTAAAATAATTTTTGCAAACCTTTAAAACAAGTTGGATTTGTCCAAGAGCATACTAAAGACAATGGAAGTCAGTAAAAATTTTAATTAATTACAAAGTGACTTGATGTAGGTTTACAGAAACCAATTGCATAAAACTGCCCTTGACATTTATCATGATTGACAAGTAAGCTAAAAACCCTCTGGGATTGTAATAGTTTTCTAACTTAAATATTTTGATTAAAAAAGAGAGAGATTTCTCTATCCTTTCTATGACTTGTGATCTCTATTGAAGTTAATTATATTGAAGGAAATTGAAAACTGTAAGTAAAAAATAAAATCTGAAGATAATTTAGAATTTATATTAGTTTAAATATATTTAAAAAATATATTTTAAAATATATTTTTATTTTATAAAATAAAATATATTTTAAAATAATTGTATAATTAAACACTATGGGCTTTTAAAATTAAGCATTGTATTTACATCTCTTAGACTACAGGGTGCACACTAGTTTTTAATCAATCCTGGAAAAGAAACAAACTAAATACAGGTACAGTTTTGAGTTTATGTTAAATGAGTTAACAATTTTTAATGCTATTTTTGTTCTTTTTGAATCTCTTTAATTCTAACATATATATTGCAAAAGCATCCCATGAATCTCATTTCTTCATTCTAAAAACAAGGCAAAAGCAAAATTTTTCCCACAAATGGGCATGCATTTCATATTTGCCACTTGATTTATTATCCAGTTGCTAGTCTTTTTATACTCCAGATAAGTTTTCTGTCTTCAATTAATCTGAATAAATAATCAAATAAAAAGTTGTAAGTGGTTAGAATAAAGAAATTTTTATTTTGTTATCAATGAGCAATAACTATGATGTACAATAGTAATAGCTTCCACTATTCAACACTTACTTGATAATAACCCCTTTAAAATTAATTTTTAAAAATCTTAAATATCAATTTTGAATTTCTATGTCCTAAGAAAATGTTTATTTCCTTAAACTATTAATACATATGTGTGCTTTTTGTCTAATTTATTTAATTAATTTAAATCATCATATTTTTGAAATTTGCTTTCCTAAGAAATAAAAACCCTGCCTTCCTTTTTAATACAAGTAACTTCTCTGTTGATGTTTCATAAGTCAACTGCATATTTCTATAACCAGTTTCTATTTCAAGTGGAATAAACTCATGATTTGTTTGTAAAAAGTTATTTTTAATACATGTAATGCAACCAATTACAAATATATTTCTGTTGTACATTATTCTCAATTTGGTGAAGATTATAGTTATGTCGATGTTGTGCTCCATCAAAATGCTATTAACACAAATACTCGTGATTGTTTTCAACTTAAGCTTCTTAACTGAATTTATAATAGCTTTCACAATGATGTCAGGTATTTTGATATTTATAAAATGAACTTCCTAAGTTTTACTTAGATTGCCAAAATTGGATGGGAAAAACAATCACTGTGAAATGTATTTCTTTGATCTGCGTTCTCTTGAAATATTTAAACAGGATGATATAAAATGACATAATTTATATGAATTTGAAGTTCCTCTTCTATTAACAGAATTAACAATTAGCAACCATTACTTCATTTTTCATACATGTAAAAGTAAATTTGAAAATAAAAATGAGTTAACTGAAATTGGAACAGTCATTTGTTCTAAATGAAAAGATAGACTTCTAGAATATATAAACACATTTTCTGGCACTGCTTAAGTTAAGTGACCCACTGTCAGGTCCTGGAGATTTATTTTTTTAAGCTTTTATTTATTATTTTTCAGAGAGAGGGGAAGGGAGAGAGGCAGAGAGGGACCGAAGCATCAATGTATGGTTGCATTTCACCTGTCTCCAGCTACAGACCTGGCTGGAGACCTGGCTTGCAACCTTGTTATGTTGCCCTGGCTGGGAATCGAACCTGTGACCTTTGGGTTTGCAGGCCAGCGCCTTTTCCACTGTGCCACCAGCCAGGGAGGTCCTGGAGCTCTGAGAGCTTTTGGACCAGTAGGTTCTGATGGTGGTAAGTCCTCTGGCCAGGTGATAAACATGAACTTAAGCGGAGCTTTCAGGAGATTTGGCATGCTTTGTTGCAGGTGGCAGCAGGCTAATGACCAAAATGCCAGGTGGTTCTTGAGGGTGTAGGCATGTTCCACGCATGGTTTGTCCACCCTGCCCAACTGGGGCATCTAACTTACAGCAGGGCATCTTATATACCCTTTAGAACAAAGGAGTCTGTATGAACCTTAGAACAAAGAGTCAGTACACCCAAAGGTAACACCTGTCTGCCCAGGGCCACTATGTTGGTTGCCCCTGGGCTCAGTGTTCCAGGCTCTGGGATAAGATTAGATTCAGGGCTACCTAGTTGGCAGACCACGGTGGAAGGGCCAGCCATATACAGAAAGGAATGGGGACCAGCCTCCCCAACTTAACACCCACAAGTCTTAAACATTTCTACTTAGAAAATAGATGCCAGTGTAGTCAAAGATGACCCCTAGGCTAGAAAATAAATTTAGAAAAATATTTTGTGCACATTTATCTTCAAGTCCTTGGGGAAAAAATCAGTAATATTTAAAATAAATATGCATTTTAGTTCAATGTGATTAAAAGTGATTATTTATGTAATACAACAATACTTACTATGAAGTAAAATAGTCTTGTACTTTCACTATAGACTAAAGGACAAAACCCACTGCAGCAAGAGTGATTAGATTACTCTCTTCAAGTCCTATGGCCGGACTGCTCATTATGAGCACATCTTGCCTATAATCACTTCACTTTTCTGTTGGTGTGCTGGAGGCTCCATACACCTGACAGACTATAGCACTAACTGTATATCAACTGTCTGGTATAATAATAATGTTCCAGCAAGGAAGTAATTGTGAATATTTTTCCCACTATCACCCACAAACAGAAAAAATAGCAGTCACCAGGTGCTTTTATCTCAACACACTTTGAATTATTGAGTGTCTGTATGCTTTTAAAACAGAAGTCCAAGTTTTTCTTTCTTCAGGCAGAATGAGGAAAAGAAAGGGGTGTTATTGTTGGTTATCTTTAAGAGAAATAGTTTATTAAAGTGAGAAGTCTTTCTGCAATATACACACATCATATATTATCAGAGATGTTGGAGAACCTGACAAGATATCTACCAAGTCCTTTCTGATTCATTTTATGCAACTAATTATTATAAGCCTTTTGTAAAAACCAAACAAACAAACAAACAAACAAAAAAACAGAAAAAAAAAAACCCTCTAGGTAAAGCTATATCAAACTTATACCAGGAAAATAGGCATAAACTGCAATCATGAAACAGACCATAAACTGTTTAGGTTTGTATCAGGTATTTGTTTCTACTCTGCAGAATAGGATATAACCAATCCGCCCAAGGTGGGGGGTTCCTATTGATTTAAAACAAACAAATAGTACTTTGAAAATGACAAAGGAATATTTCTCAAATAATTTAATTGAATTTTTATCAAACTGTTTTAGCATTATCAGCAATTTAGCAGCTGCTGGGAGTATTGTAGGCAAAGGAAGTTTGCGCCTCTAACAGAAGCACTATGAAGCCCCAGGCATGTGTATGGATTATGATGGTGTTAAGTTTGTATACATTTTTACCAATTAATTATTTTTTTAAAACTTTGAATTTATTGTCTCTGTTGGTGTCTTTTCCCCATTATAGCACTTGTGAAAAATAATACTTATAGCTTGAATCAATATGAGGATGATACAAATATCCAGTAGCTTTAGATCCATGCTTGTTCTTTAAGTATTGGTGGATGAGTAGATATTAATGCCCAGAAGACCTCAGAAGGCTAAAGCTAGCACTCATATCACTTTTCCTAGCACTATGCCATAATTTTTTTCTTTTTCTTTTTTGTCTTCTAAAATATAATGTACTGTAATTTAGGGAAAGATTTTTGCTTATGTTGTTTACAGTTGGTTCTTTACCACCTAAAATTCATGAGATACTTATTGAAATAATGAAAACGACTTTTCCCTTAATGGTTCATTTTGGTCCTTTCCTAGCTATTTGTCTATTTATAAGGAGTTTGAACTAGGAAAAAATTAGCAAAGCTGTGATTGCATAAAAATACGTCAGTCTACAGAAAGCTTTACTGTGTCCTTCTCTAAACTGAGCTAGACACACTGGACTATCTACACCTATTAGTGAATCATGACCCAATACAATTTCCTAAGATGTTTTTATAGATTTAAGTTTATATTTTAATGTTTGCACATTAACATATTTGTTGTAAACTTTTTATTTGTCCAATACATTTTATTATAAAAATGCTCATCTTTAAATTCTTTGAAATACAGAAAAGCATTAAATAAAAATAAATCTCCTTTATCTTATCCCTCATTCTTTCAGCCCTTTCTTCTTAGAAATAGATACTATTAACTATTTCTTTAGTACAATTTATCTTTTTTTTTAATATTTTATTTCATTATTTTTAGAAAGAGGGGAAGGGAGAGAGACATCAATGTATGGTTGCTTTTCACCTACCTCCAGCCACAGACTTGACTGGAGACCTGCTTTGCAACCTAGTTATGTGCCCTGGCTGGGGAATTGAACCTGCGACCTTTGGGTTTGCAGGCCGACGCCTTATCCACTGTGCTACCAGCCACCACTATCTTGTTTTTCATTTTTGAACATGAGGATAATCATAGTACCTAATTCATAAAACAGTAGTGCTTTGGGCATTATTATCTTTAAATAATAAATACCTCAATTTTTCACTATTATTGTACTTTTTCACATTATCTTATTGAATTTTATTTTATTTTATTTTTTAATCTGTACTTGTTTGCAATGTTGCTTTTTTTCTCATCTGGAATTATATGCCTCTTTTAAAAATTATATTAATCCAACACTTTCTACCAAAATTTTGCTTATAGAAATGTATATTCTATGAGAGCTTGTATTAAAAACCTTTATTCTTGCGTAATATTTTGACTGGATATTTCTAGATCATACCTTTCTTCCTCAGCATAACGTAGAAAGATCTTCTGGCTTTTCATGCTATGAAGAAGTGAAATCAGGCTTCAAAGACTCATAGATTTTTTTCTTAGAGATACCTTTTTAATATTCTTCCTGATTAGACAATTATAAAATTCTACTCTGGGTCATGGCTGGTCGAACAGTGGATAAGGCACCGGCCTGCAAACCCAAAGGTCACTGGATCTATCGATCCCCAGCCAGGGCACATAACCAGGTTGCAAGCCAGGTCTCCAATCAGGTTCATAGCTGAAGGCAGGTGAAAGGCAACCATACATTGATGTCTCTCTCACTCTCTGCCTCTCTCCCTTCCCCTATCTCTGGAAATAATAAATATAATCTTAAAAAAAAAATTCTACTCTGAATTTGGTAACTAATCAACAATTTTTGACCATAGATCCTTTCTGTACGAGCACTTCTTAGAGGGTTCATACTAATGTTTTCAACTATTAAGTTGTTTTTCATTTCATTGATTGCTCAAGTCTTTTTGCTTCATTCAGAGAACCTGACTATACTTGATATAAACCTCAATACTAGATCATTTACTTATTTCAAAATACTCATTTTCCAAGGTTCTTTGGGAGGTACTGGGTCAAGAGGACATTAGACACATCTAAAATAATGAATTTGCACAATGTAGTAAAGCCCCTCACGGACGGTGGCAGAGGCAGTGAATTTTTTTGAAACCTGAAGGACAATAACTCACCAACTGCTAACAGATTTTACTGGGAAGACTGCTACATGTTCAGAACTGGGGGAGTTCCAGCACTGCATAGATACCCTTTTCTAGCTTTTCATTAGCAAACTCATAAAGACACCTTAAAACCAGTCGATTGTGATGGAAATAGCTCTTAAAGAGATTAGGAAGACTACATGACAGATGCTGGGGATAGTTTTTCAATTGAAGACTTACGTCATACGTTTTCCTTTATGATATAATAGAACATGTAAGGACTTAAGTGGAAGTAGGACATTTTTCTTTATCTATGTTATTTGTTCGCACCTACTCACAAAAGCTTCTTGGGCTTGAGAAACGTATTGCCTTCACCCCACCACATAGGGAATATTTGAAATGTCAAATATTTTGTCTTTTAAACTCCATTCCTCATAGACAATTCTGGGACCTAGAACTCTGTGAACACAATAAGCACCAAGTGAAAGGGAAAGGCAGGGTGCTTCCTCTCCTGAGGGTTGTGCCCCTGTCAGACACACCACTCAAAGTAGAGGCAGGGATTATTTGAACACCAACAGAAATGTGGAGTGGTGATGTAGTCCTTTATCTAATCTAATTTATAAAAAATGAGCCACAAATACAACCAGTGTTCCATAGCTTCACAGGTTACACTGTACTAAAATGGGAAAGTGCTACACATTAGAAACTGGTTTAGAGTCTAGTCTTTTCATGCTGGGCAATGGGTCCTGATTTTAAAGAAGATATCTGTAGCTCACAAATGAATGATGTGTGTTTTAGGAACACTCTGCATACGTACCTAATAAACAGTGCTAGGAATTAGTAGCTGCTGATCTTAATTCAGAAAATAAAATGGAAAATAGCAACATCAGAAACACAATACTCTTGAGATTTGGAGGGGAATTTTGTGATAAAGAGGAAATAGACAATGACCTATAACCTGATCGCTTGAAAATAGAAAGCCCAAGATTCAGGGTAGAATTTTATTGGAGGGGTGGAATTTCTAGAAAGCCAAAATGAAGAAATGACTGAAACAGGGAAGCAGGCAGGCCCCAGCTTCAGGGGTAAATTACAGCTAAGTGCTTTATTGTAGGGAAGCTTTACATAAATTGTGGGGAAACCATGTGTCTCAAAAACAGCCAATTGACTACAGAACAGATAATTATTCGAGACCTTTCCATTTCAGTTTCTCCTTGGGCAAGGTTTTCCCCATAAAACATCAATCTCTTTATACTCTTGGATTTTGTTAACCCACCCTAGTGGGCAGCTGCTGTGAAAGCTGAGCTTCTGTGGGTCCATTCAGATGCAAACCAACTGAACCTGTTCCAGCCTTTAATGGTAGGTGCTTTACATAAGGAATTATATGTTCTTTGTATGTGTACAATGCATAAAAATATATAATAAATAATTTACAGTTTGTGTGTCATTGAGTTCTCCTACCATTAAAGCATATAAGAAAAAAGCAGTCATAAATAAAATAAAAATAAATGGGTGCAGCTGCACTCAAAAACAATTTTATTTAAAAACAAAGTTTGTAGGGTGGATATGCCAATGGGCCTGATTGGACAAACCCTACAAATAGAGAATGCACCAGATCTTCTTGTCCCCTGGGAGAGACTGAGGTCACTGTTGTCTGGGATAGAAATGACCACCCTTGTATCAGAGATTTAAAATTGTAGATACCTATAAGTATGTTAAAAACTTAAAAAATAATATTTATTTTAATAGGATAAATTAAATGTAACATATTTTGAATCTTAATAAAGTATAAATGAATATTGATTATGTATGTAAAATCAGATAGCAAGAGAAAAGGATACATGTGTTAAAGGGTGAGAAAAGGATATGGATTTTAAAAAGAAAATACTTTTTATTTCATTTTGATTTAAAAATGAAATTAAAAATGGAAATCAACATTTAGATCAAATAAGAATAGGTAATTTGGAGTTTTCTGAAAATCCTTGTCATGGTAGGAAAATATTAAAGT
The DNA here is from genome assembly GCA_004026585.1 of Noctilio leporinus. Lineage (NCBI taxonomy): Eukaryota > Metazoa > Chordata > Mammalia > Chiroptera > Noctilionidae > Noctilio > Noctilio leporinus. The sequence goes on along the minus strand of PVIW01003158.1, from coordinate 119,118 downwards.
TCAAAATGTGGAGGCAATTGAGCAAAACCTGAAGAAAATAGTTGTTGAAATGGAGCTAGAGTAATATGAAAAAAAAAAAAAAGGTTTTGATTTTAAGCATGAAACAATGAAACCTCCCATAATGAATAAAATGCAAACAGAAAACATAATATGAATGATACTTCTCTATAATTAATAAGCCTGATTCTTCAAATCTGAATAAATCAAAATGCTTCATGAAAATTTAGTGGAAAGCATCTATTCCTACAGACATTTTGAAAATTTTAGTCCTGAAAAATTTTCTTAAGAGAAGCCAGGCAAGATAAACTGGGAACTCATAACACAATTGAGGACAAGTTTTCATAATTCTTCATATGTAAAACTAAATACAAGGAACACAGCAAGCTTTGTTCTAATAATAGTAGAATTGTTCTAACTGCTATAGGTAGACACAAATGGTTCATCATAGCCATGACCAGGAAGTGCCACTTGCATTTTTTATTTGCATCCTCATAGTAAGAGCTCAGATGAGTGGTCACAACTTAGCACAAAGGAGTCTAGAGAACTGTGGTCTAAATGATGTACACGGAATAAAAGGAGATTGATTAGACTAGCAAATTGAGCTTCTGCCACCACATCTTCAGTAGATTTGGTAAGAAAGTAGTGAGATCTCTAATGTTTAACTTTAAAATAATGTTGCTACTCTATTTCAGTTAGTTGATTTCTGTATTTTATAATTTATTTTTTATAATTTATTTTTAAAAGTCCAGTCTCAGTCTAAATATTCATAAATCATGAGTCAACTTTTCTATTCATTTGACTTATTCCTTCTTATTTATAATTATGTTAATGTTTAAAATTCATATATTCAAGAATGGCTTTAAGTTTTGAAATTGTCACCATATCCTTATAAATATATCATACCAAATATTATTTATAGCCACACACAAAAAAGCAACCCAGCACTGTAGCTATTGTTTCTGAAGATGATTCTATAACTCATCAAAATTTCCCAAAATAAAATGAGGTACATGAACAGATAAATATAATTAATTTTTTACTAATCTTGTAAAAATGCCATTACATGTTGGATTTTTAAATATTCTAAGTTTAGAAATGAGTGTATTTCAAATCATAAAATGGTGTAAATATTTTTTTCTCTACTATGGGATATTATAACAAATCTGAGTATAGAGAGTATTGAACAGTTCAATTTAGATTCAGAGAATGGAATAAAATAGAAAAAAAATAAATTGTTTAGCATGTTTTGCATTAACAAAATGGTATTCATTTGTGTGTAAATTGTTTTAATTGTATTAATAAATGTAAGAAATGGTTAATAAACAAATCAATCATAAATGATGTAGAAGACATAAAATACCATTTTCATATTAGAATTTGCAAAAAGATGTTTAATTCATAGTAATTAATTTATAATAATTGCATGCCATTACTAGGAGAATATTTGGTAACCTGAAGAAGAATATAATTACAATTACTTGCTATTGATTCTCTGACAAATCAAGATAGATTGTGTAGCTGATCTCTAACTTTACTGACACAAGATGTAAAAGTTAAAAGTGGATTAAAAATCAAGTGACATTTCTCATAATAATCACAAAACAATCTACTTTAAATGGTGCTTTGCCAAACTCAGAACTTTTTATTTATTTAACATATTTCTATGTATGATACTATATTTGCAAAAAGTAGTTTTAATCAGAAAATAATTTTACAATTGAATTCTAGTTAGCAATGAAAATAAATAAAGTCCTGATACATGTTACAGTAGGGATGAATATGGACAAAATTAGGCTAAGTGAAAGGAGCCAGGTTCAAAAGACTACATATTTTCTTTATTACAAATTGACATGACATGTCCAGTAAAGGCAGATATACAGGGACATAATGTAGATTAGCATCTTCAGGTTATAAAGGTAGGATTGGGAAACAACTTCAAATGAGTACATTGCATTTGAGAGGGATGAAAATATTCTAAAGTTCTAGTGTACAACTCTAAATTTTGCTAAAAGATATTGAATAGTGCTTTTGAATACATGATTTTTCTTTTGTGTTTTACCTCAGTAGAGCTATTAGAAGTACTGCAATTTACCATGTGTTCTATGTGCCATTGAATTGGCTTCAACTTCTGGGCACTCTACTCTATAAATGAATGATGTCTATATGTCCTGTTCTCAACAACCCTGCTTAGCTCCTGTAGACTCATACCTACGGCTTCTTTCATGAAGTCGATCCATCTTATATTTGGTCTTCTTCTTTTATTGCTATCTTCTATTTTTCCAAGCATTATTGTCTTTGCCAAGGAACCCTGTCTTCTTTGCTCATAATGAGCCTGACTTATAGTAGCTCCAGCTGGGTCATTTTTGCCTCCAATAGTGTTTCAGACTTAACTTGCTCTAGGACTGATGTGTTTATCTTTTTGGCAATCCCAGGGTATCTGTAGAGCTCTTCTCCAATACCATATTTCAGATGAATCAGTGCTTTTTCCACCAGCTGCCTTCACTGTCCAGCTTTCATATCCATACACAGGAATAAGGAATATGAGAGTGCAGATGATCTTAGCCCTGGTCTCTAATAGCACATCTGTGCTCTTGGTGATCTTTCCTAACTTTTCCATTGCTGCCCTTTTGAGTCTCAGCCTTCCCTTGATTTTTTTGCTGCAGTTTCCGTTTGAATGGATGACTGAACCAAGATGAAGAAAATCTTTAACAATTTCTGTGTCTCATTATCTCTGTTGAAGTTGTAAGCCTAAAAGTGAAAAACAATATAATCCCATCAAGAAATTAAGCAAAAGAAAATATGTTACATTAATCCTATAAACTAGAAATATAAGGGGATATCTTCAATCTGATAAAGGGGCCATAGTTAAAAAATGAAATACTGAATATTAACGTTTCCAGTAAGCCAGGAAAGTGGAAAGCATGTTTGGCTTTAGCAATCATCTTTAACAACACACTGAATGGCTTAGCGCAATAGCGTGAGGAAACAAGCAGCACCAATCAAAAGGTGAGAGGCATTTTAACTGTAAAGGAGGAAATTAACTTACTTCTACCCACAGATAACATGACTATCCTCAGTAAATATACTAAAGAATTTTACTAAAACGTTACTTGAACTAAGAATGAATTTAAAAAGTCCACAGGACTCAAGACTAGCACATAAGTATCAGTGGCATTATATGTACTAACACTAAACAATCGTTTATACTAATGCTAAAGAATTTATACTTGAATAGATTGTAAATGCTCAGAATATATGAATAAGAAAACAAATCATCCATTTGAAAATTTGGCAAAAAGTGTTAAAAGAGTGTTCATCAAAGAAACTATATGGATGGCCACCAATCGCAGGAAAAGATGCACAGTATTGTTTATTATTAGTGAATAACACATTGTTATCACATCTTTTTATGTGATTGGAGTAACTAGTATTCTTACACATGATTGTGAGAATGAAAAACGGCACTTTAGAAAAATATTTGTCAATTTAAAAAAGTTAAACATACACTTATCAAAAATCCAGTATTCTACCTCTTGATATTTACACAAAATAAATGAAAAATTATGTTGACAGGAAAACCTGTACATATGTGTATCAAAAGTGTATTAATAATATTTAAAAATGAATATAACCCAAATGCCTTCATTTAGTGAATAAACAAACTGCTGTGTATACACACAATGGAATAATATGTAGAATTACAAAGGAACCAATGACCAAAATATGCAGGGTCCTAATTAATGTCAAATAAAATATTCAAAGCAAAAGAAACCAAACTCCAAAACTACATACTGTGTATTTATAAGCCATTCTGAAAATTGCACAAGTATAGGGACAAAAATGTTTAGCTGTCGTTAAGATATTGGCTAAAAACAAACATTAAATTTTTTAAAGCAGGGTGATGAATTTGATTATAATAGATACACAACCATAAGCATTTGTCAAAACACTGAGTACTATACACAAAGCGGTTGAATTTCATTGTACCTAGATTATATCTAAATAAACCTGACTTAAAAATTAAATGTGTTCGGAGGAAATGTTTCTTTTAATGTGATTTTATTTTTATTAGAATAAGTATTTTAGCTTATTACACAGGAACTTAAATAACAAATCTTTATTTTAAAATAAACATAACTTTTACTGTAACAAAATGAAGTTTACAACTTTTAATGTTACATAGGTTGGGACAAAAGGAGGTTCACAATTGTTCATATAGAAAATAATACAATAATTAATAAATAATAATACAAGAATTAACTCTTTCACATACAACTGTAAACCTACTTTTGCCTTACCCTGCATATAGTATATTTTACCAGTTTAACATGAAAGCTTTATGTAAAGGAAATTAACATGTATATTTTTATTGAAAGAAGTACTACACTTTATGAATTACTCTGATTTTTAAAAAAATTATGTTTCAGTAGGCTAACAAGGGAACTCTTGCTTCAATTATACATACCACCATTTTCAAGAGGAAGATAGCAGATGGGTAATTGATGCACTTTCTAATGAGAAACATCTTTCAAAAAGTATTTGTTCTCTATAGTACAAGTGGAGAAATCTAATTATTTTGAAGCTTCTGGTTTATTGTGATTTCTGAGAGTAATGTTTATGGAAATGAAAAATGCACACTTGTTTCCACATCCTCATAGATGTAACACAATTCTAAACAGCATGTATTCTTTTTCATTTCAAGTGCATTTTTACTGTTTTGTGATTTAAGGCATATATTTTATTTTAATTAATAAGTATATGTAGCTAAAACACAGAAAATTGTTCATGTGCAGGGTTAGGTAGCAACAGGGTCAATAGGATCAGGCTAGTCATGTGATGTCCTAATTGACATGAAGTGCATTTTATATCACTGTATATGATACAAAAACTTTTTCTAAAGAAGAAAATCACATAAAAGTTTAAAATCACCTTTCTTCTTCCCTACCTGCCCTTCTCTCTAAAAATAATCAATAAAATCTTTTAAAAAATATAGTTTTCTTTTAAAAAATCACCAGTGATTCCTATGATGGTTGATTAAAATAATTTGGGAATTGACACCATGTATTTTAATAGTACAGAGTTCTAGAAAAGACATGGAGGAACACTATCTGTTTACGTAGATCGTCTCTGTGGGGTGGGAAAGAACATTTATTGTGAAATTCTATTGAATAGCCAAACATCAGACTTCACTGATCACACATACTATGAGGTATTATATCAGAAAATCATATAAACTTCTTTATATTCCTTATTTCTCTCATTTAATGTGTACTGAGTAATGTCATTGCAATAATAATCCAAGACCCTTGTGTATAGATGTGTGTACATAGATTGATGATGATAATGATAATTACATAGATAATGTATATACATAATTGATAGACTATAGAGAAGACAGATGATAGATAATGATAGATGATAAATATAGATGATAGATAGATATAGATAGATAATAGTCTAGTATTTAAAGTACATGAGATAAAAAGCATACTGGATTCAAACATGAAAATACATTTTTGTAATACCTTTTTTTGTGTTGTGTGCCCTCTGACCCCGCTGCATTGCTTAATTTCTTATGTATTTTATGCCACATCTGGATAGTATATTTTCTTAATAGATACTTGTATGCAGCTTAATGATAGGGCCTGTGTATAGGTTATACACACAGTATCTATATACTGACAAATTATTTTCACACTTTAAATATACAACAGTGAGGAAAACACATAACAGCTGTTACAAGGCTGTTACTTGAGTATTTCTGTTGGGATATTACAGTTGACCCTTGAACAATACGGTTTGAACTGTGAGGGTCCATGACACACAGGTTTTTAAAAATAAATATTGTAAGGGTATTTTCTCTTATAATTTAGTTAATATCATTTGCTTTTCTCTAGCTTATTATAAGAACACATATAACATTCAAAATGTTTGTTAATCCACTGTTTGCTATTAATAAGGCTTCCTGGTCTACAGGAGGCTTTTTCTAGTTCAGTTCTCCAGGTGGTCAAAAGTTGTGTGGATTTTCAATTGCATGGGATCAGCACCCTTAACACCCACATTGTTCAGGGATCAACTGTACTCTTTTCTTAGGCTCAATAGTATCTCTTTTCCTTATTATTGCATAATGCAAACATCTTCTATGAAATACACTAATTTCGATAAAATTTAAAGTGTGTGGACTACCAACAGATGAACACACTGGAAGTTTTCTAGCTACAAAAGTAGCTCAATGGTTGTCAAGATAAAGATGTTAAATAGAAAATGAATATAAGAATTAATATTTTATAAATTTACTGTTGTATAAGTTTATTTAACTCATTGTTCTTGAAACTATATACTCAGTTTTTAATGTATGTGGATGCCAAACAATATGTAAAAACCATTAGCTGGGAGTTTTTTTGTATTGTCTGATTTAGAGCCACTAACCCATTTTTAATGTCTCAGGTTCACCATTTCTAAGTCAAGGGTAAAAATAATCACACACTAAAAGATATTTAATGGGTAATAAAAATACCATTTGAACAGAGAATTAGTAATGTAACCTTTAAGCTCAGGCCCTCCTAGGTATAATATATAGCCTTAGGAGAAATGGCTCATAATTAATTGTGCAATTTCAAGTTTTGCCTTTTTCATCACTAACTCTCTCCCTTTTTCAGAGAGGTATACCTGCAATAACAGAATCAGATGAAGAGAGTTATCTGATTTAAGTACCTATGATCAAAACAAATTAAAAAATCAAATGAAACCTCTAGAAAAATTAGTTTATACCATTGATTCATTGTTTATATTTTCATTTCCTTATTCTTCAAAAGGAATGAGAAGGTTTTATTGGTCCACTCAGAGTCCCTGATGTCATTATTCTTTCAGAGTATCAAGACTAGCAGGCCATTAGGTTAACCATGAGGTTTGAATAGAACATGAGTCATTTATTGCTTGCTAATTAATTTGGAAATGGCTTTATGATTTCAATGAAATAACATTTTTATGAGAATACAACTTCAAATAGTTTCTCAAGAAATAAGCTTTATTTTCATAAAAGAAAATAATTCACATTTATTTAGAAATGTTGTAATTAGAGGCCCGAAGTTTTTACCCAATTATAATATCACAAGAAGTGGAGCAATATGTTATAATTGTCAACTGCCCTTGCTTATACACTTAAACAATATTAAGTATTTGCATCTAAAATATACAGTTAGGGAAAACTGTTTCTAAACAACACACACAGACAGATAAAACAGAGCACTTTCAAAGTACATTTTTTTTTATAAAGAGAAACACATTTGAATGAGTATCATTATGACCATTGATGGCTCTGGAAGTCAATATATTGAGCAAAGATCAGTCAGTAATAACTTCTAATTCAGAATCATGTTACATATGTCAGGGCTGCATTGTATATAATGTGACCTATATGAATGTTACATAATCCAAAACTTCTATTGAGTTGATTTTTATAAAAATAAGTAAATACATATTACAAACTATAACATTATTACCAAAAGTAATATTTCTTCTCAGAATACATTTATATGGTGATTAAATTTTCAATTTCTGATTCACTTTGTATTTGAAGTATGCACTATAAATGTGTGCTTTTTAGCTGATTTTGTGTTGGTATTATAAAAAATATTTTTCAAAAGTCAGTCAAACAATTAAAAAAGAGTTGTTTTAACTGTAATTTAGGAACAAAAAATGTAGTTGATCTTGTCTAGTGGACAGGCTGTTTTGACTTTGAAAGAGTGAAGTTTATATAACCACTTTGATAATACTAATGAAATCTGACAGATTCACATTTAATAATCAACTGGAACCATTATATGTCATTTCTAATGAAGCCTGTTGACCAGATATGATTGAAATATATTTTCTGACTCACTAACAGAAGAAGATAATTTTCTTCTTATTTAGAATAAGTTCTGGAACTTGGGATTGCTATTGATTATGTAATCTAATCATGCAAAACATTCTGGGTTTTTATTTCATGTGATCTTTTAAAAGCCCTTGATGTCCTTAGCATAGAAAGTGCTCATAGTATAGCACAAGTTTGCGTATTTTTCATCTTAACTGTTTTCTCCCAACAGTATTGATCCCTTCTAAATCTGTTTTCACTACAACCAAGACATATATTTTATTATGTCTCACTCTTGTTATAATGTTTTATTGTATTTTCATTCCCTATAGAATAAATCCACCTACTCATGTTCAAAGAATTTTATCAACCTGACCTAGTCTTCCCAGTATTACCTCTTCCAACTCAATTTGCGCTTACTGAACTACTTACTATAAGTTCCTTAATATGACCTGTGCTTCCTCATTTCTAGTTTTAATTTTGCTTTCTCTTCCTGGAATGTTATCCCTTCCATCCTACCTTATGCATTTGGTCTAGTGATATGAGATTTAATGCTTACACATTTTAAACTTCCTCTTTTCTATATTACTTTTCTTGAAACATTTATTCAGCCATAACTATTTTGTGTTTTTTCCTACTTGTGCATTGTTTTTTTCTTTATTTATTGCTTTTAGAAAGAGAGAGGGAGGGGAAAGAGGGGGAAAGAGAGAGAAGCAAGCACAGAAACATCAGTTTGTTTTCCATTTATTTATGCATTCATAGGTTGCTTCTTGTATGTGCCCTGGAAAAATATTGAACCTGAAAACTTGGCACATCAGGCCAATACTCCAACCAGCTGGGTTAACTGGCCAGGACCATATATGCATTATTTTTATATGACATTTATTCCAATGAAATATTATAATATTTTCACTGTGTTCCTCTTAATAAATTGTATATTGTTCGAGCATAGAGAACTTTTGAACTCCAATTCTTCCTCAATGATTAGAATGTAAAGTAGAAAGCTCCAAAATAGTTTGATAAATGCATTGGTTATAAACTCTTTTAACTTACATTTTTGCATTCATATTGACAGTGGTATCAGTGAATGATGATTAAATAAAAGTGTATATTGAGGTGAGGATTTTTTAAAAAAATGACCAGCTAATATATAAAAGATTACATTTTTATTTTTTACTTTTATTTTAAAAGTAATTAATTTATTTTATAGTTTTTTTTTCCCCATCACCATTTAGTCCCCTTACAATCTCTTTCCCCACAATTGCTATACTGTTGTGTATACCCATGTTGGTTTTGCTTTTTGCTCAATCCTTCAAACACCCACTCCCACTGCTTAGCTGTCATCCTGCTCTCCAACTATGAGTATGCCCCCACTTTTTTTGTTAGTTCAATTTGTTCATTAGCATCTATGTATGAGTGGAATCATATAGTATTTGTCTTTCTCTGACTGATTTATTTCATTTAGCATAACGTTCCTCAGGTCCACCCATACTGTAACAAAGGGTAAAGTTTTCTTTTTTATGGGCAAGTAGTATTCCATTGTGTAAATGTTGCATAGTTGTTTTATCCACTCATCTACTGATCCACTTGGGCTTCTATATCTTGGCAATTGTAAATAATGCTGCAATAAACACAGGGCTGCTTATGTTCTTTTGAATTAGTGTTCTGGGTTTCTTTAGATATATTCCCAGAAGTTGGGTTGCTGGGTCAAATGGGAGATCATTTTTAAGTTTTTGAGGTATCTTGATACTGATTTCCACAGTGGCTTCATCAATCTGAATTCTCACCAACAATGCAAAAAGGTACCCCTTCTTGATGTCCTTGAGACCATTGTTGTTTATTGATGTATTACTGATAGCCATTCTAGCAAGTGTTGTATGGTATCTTATTGTGGTTTTAATTTGCATTTCTCTGATGATTAGTGATGTTCAGCATCTTTTCATATGTCTATTGGCCATCTGTATGTCCTCTGTGAAGAAGTGTCTATTCAGGTCCTTTGTTCATTTTTTAATTTGTGTGTGTGTGTGTGAGTCTGCATGCACACGCATGCTGAGTTTTGTAAAATCCTTATACATTTTGGATATTAATCCCTTATCAGATGTAATGCCAAATATGATCTCCCATTCTATGAGTTGTCTTTTCATTTTGGTGATGCTTTCATTTGCTGCACACACACACACACAAATTTAGTTTGATGTAGTCCTATTTGTTTGTTTTTTCTTTTGTATCTCTGATATATACTAGCTATCAGAGACACATCTGATAAAAAAGTGCTGCAAGCTGTGTCTGAGATTTTGCTGCTCATGTTTCCTCCCAGGATTTTTATGTTTTCAGTTCTAACATTTAAGTCTTCAACTCATTTTGAATTTATCCTATGTGTGATGTAAAAAGTTGCCTAGTTTCATTGTTCTGCACATATCTGTCCAATTTTCCAAATAACATTTATTGATAAACTATCTTTAGCCCATTGCATTTGCATCCTTCCTCTTTAGAACATTAACTATAAAGTTGTGGGTTTATTTCTGGGCTCTTTGTTCTGTCCCATTGAATTATGTCTGCTTTTATGCCATGCTTTTTTGTTTACTATGACCTCATAGTATTGTTTGATATTAGCTAAGTGTGATTATTCCAACTTTGTTCTTCTTTTTCAGGATTGCTGTTTATGTGCAGGTTTTTTTTTTTTTTTTTTTTTTTTGGTTTTTCATGTAAATTCTTGAAATATTTGTTCTAATTCTGTGAAATATGTCATTGAAATCTTGATAAGAATTACGCTGAATCTATAGATTGCTTTGTGTAGTATGGATATTTTAATAGTATTAATTCTTCCTATTCATGAACACAGTTTGTGTTCCCTCTTATTTGTATATTCTTCAATTTCTTCATTGTCTTATAATTTCCTGAGTATAGGTCTTTTACATCCTTGGGTAGGTTTATTCCTAGGTATTTCATTCTTTTCAAAGCAATTGTTTTCTTAATTTCCTTTTCTGTTAGTTCATTATTGTCATATAAAAATGCATTTGAGTTGTGGATATTAATTTTGTGTTAATTAATTCTGAATTCAGTGATCAGTTCCAGTAGTTTTCTTGGTGGAATCTTTGGATGTCTCTATGTACAATATCATGTAATCAGCAAATAAAGACAGATTTACTTCTTCCTTTCCAATTGAGATGCCTTTTATTTCTTCTTCTTGTCTAAATGTCGTGACTAAGACTTTTAGTACTATGTTGAATAAGAGAGGTGAAAGCAGACACTTTTGTCTTATTCCCAATCTTAAGGGGAATGCTTGGAGTTTTTGCCTACTGAGTGGGATGCTGGCATTTGGTTTGCCATATATGTTCTTTATTGTCAGGGTCCCCTTGGAATGGCAGCAGGGCATGGAGCCCCTTGCAGGCCAGGCCAAGCCTGTAACACCTGACCAGAAAACTGGGAAAGCTGGGTACATACAGGCTCCTCTGCTGTAAGTAGGGGACCCTAGTGGGAACATGGCCATGGGAATATTCTATAAAATCTTTGAAGCTAGCAAGCTTCCTTAACTTGTTTTACTGCACCCACCGCAGATGTTAAACCTTAACCTACATGTAACCTTACCCTCCCTATTTTTATGAGCCATTTGGAGTTCTTGTTGTGATCTTGTCTAGCAGACCATACCCTGAGACAAGACCTCTGCATTCCTTTTATTGTGGTTTAAACACAATAACTCTTATTCTGTAGAGCATTCTTTACCTTCACCATGATTTATGATGTGTATGTGTACTCCCTACTTTGGATACCTAATAAAGGCCTTTGGAGAAAGGTGCTTGAGGCCTTTGTCTATCAGACACTAGCCCGCCTTCTTTCCTTTAGCACAAGCTGCCTGGGAAGCATGCATTTCATCTGTGGCACTGAAGGATCTCTGATGGTTGGGGGTCCCCCAAACTTTATTATGTGTAAATATGTTTGCTCTATTCCCATAATGCTGAGAGATTTTTTAATCATAAATGGATGTTGGATTTATCAAATGCTTTTTCTTCATCTATTGATATGATTATGTGGTTTTTATTGTTCATTTTGTTTATATGGTGAATCACATTTATTGATTTTCAAATGTTGTAACAAACTTGGATTCCCAGAATAAATCCCTCTTGATAATGGTATGTGATCTTTTTGATGCATTGTTATATTCGGTGTCCTAATATTTTGTTGAGGATTTTATTACTGATGTTTATCAAGGATATTAATAAATAAATATTTACTAGTATATAAGTATATAATATAATATAAAAATTATATCTATATATATTTTTTGTTTTGTTTTGTTTTGTCTTTATCTATTTTAGAATTAAGATAAAGCTGGCCTCAAAAAATGACTTTGGGAATCTTCCCTTCTCTTGAATTTTTTAAACATAGTTTGAGATGTAGAGGTTATTTCTCTTGGAATGTTTGGTAAAATTCGCCTGTGAAGCAATCTGGTCCACAGCTTTCACTTGTTGGGAATTTTTTTTTTACTATACTTCAATTACACTAGATGTAATCTATGTAGATTTTCTTATTTTTCTTGGTTTATTTTTGGAAGATTTATGTTTCTAGGAAATTATCCACATTTTCTATTTTGTTGGCATATAGTTGTTCATAAAATTTTCTTACAGTCCTTTGTATTTCATTGGTGTCAGTTGTCATTACTCCTCTTTCATTTCTGATTTTATTTATTTGGATCCTCTCTCAGTTTGTATTGATGAGTTCAGTGAAAGGTTTGCCAGTCTGGTTTATATTTTCAAAGAACCAGCTCTTATTTAATTATTTTTTTTTGCATTGTTTTTTATACTCTATTTCATTTATTTCTGATCTGCTCTTTATTATGTCCTTCCTTTTATTCACATTGCATATTCTTTGTTGTTCTTTTTCCAGTTCCTTCAAGTGTAAATTTAAATTGTTTAAACTTTTTCTTTCTTTCTTTCTTTCTTTCTTTCTTTCTTTCTTTCTTTCTTTTTTTTGAGACAAGCCTGTGATGCTATTAATTCCCCTCTTAGGATTGCTTTCAACTGTGTCCACAAACTTTGGGTTGTTGTGTCCTTCTTTTCATTTGTTTCAAGGAATCTTTCGCTTTCTTCCTTGTTGACCCATTCATTGTTTAATAACATGTAATTTAGCTTCCATGTCTTTGTGTATTTTTCATATTTTTCAGTGCTTTTCTTTTCATTTATTTTTAGTTCCATAGTATTGTGGTAAGAGAAGATACTTGATATGATTTCAATTTTATTGAATTTTAAGTCTTGTCTTATGTCCTAACATCTGGTCTATCTTAGAAAATGTTCCATGTGCATTTGAAAAGTATGTTATTCTGCTGCTTTGGGGTGAAATGTTCTGAAGATATCAATTAAATCCATTTGATTGAGAATATTGTTTAAGGCTGCTGTCTCATTGTTTTCTGCTTGGAAGATCTATTGACTGAAGTCACTGGGGTGTTAAAATTCCCAACTATGCTGTATCTGTCCAAATCTCCTTTTATATCCATCAAGATTTGCTTTTCATATATAGGTGCTCCTATGTTGGATGCATAAGTGTTAACTAGGATTATATTCTCTTGTTGGATTGTTCCCTTTATCATCATGTAGTGTCCTTCTTTGCCTCTTATTATAGCCTTGGTTTTAAAGTGTATTTTGTTGGATATAAGTATTGCTATCTCAGCTTTTTTTCCTTTACACTTGCATGAACTATCTTTCTACATCCCTTCACTTTTAGTCTGTGTGTATCTTTCATTCCAATGTGGGTCTCTTGAAGCTAGCATATGTATGGGTCTTGTTTTCTTATCCATTTAGCTACCCTATATTTTTTAGTCAGAGTATTTAAGCAACTTATATTTAAAGTGATTATTGGTAGGTAAGTATGTAGTGCCACTTTACTATTAGACTATTATCCTTCCTTGTTTTCTTTTTCTTTCTCTTTTTTCTTCTCCGTCTCTTTCTTCTCCTTCTCTTCTTTCTTCTTCTTCTTCTTCTTCTTCTTCTTCTTCTTCTTCTTCTTCAAGCAAGCCCTTGAACATTAGTTGTCATACTAGTTTGATGTTAACAAACCTCTAGTTTTTTCTTGTCTGGGAAGCTCCTTATTTCTCCCCTGATTTTATTTTATTACTTATTTTTAAAATATTTTATTTTTTATTTTTAGAGAGAGAGGGGAAGGGAGAGAGGCAGAGAGGGAGAGAAGAATCAACAATGTATGGTTGCCTTTCAACTGCCTCCAGCTACGGACCTAGCTGGAGACCTGGTTTGCAACCTGGTTTTGTTTACCTTGGCTGGGGATCAAACCAGTGGGTTTGCAGGCCTTATCCACTGTGCCACCAATTTCTCCTTTGATTTTAATTGATAGTCTTGTTGGATAAAGTAGCCTTGGTTATAGGTCCTTGCTTTTGATCGCCTTGAGTATTTCATACCACTCCCTTCTGACCTGAGATGCTTCCATTGAGAAATCAGGTAACATTCTAACTGATGCTCCATTATATGTAACTATCTGCTTTCCTCTTGAAGCTTTTAGGATTCTCTCTTTGTCTTTAAGCTTTGCCAGTTTAATTTATTCTTTCCAGTCTATTATTTATTTAAGATATTGTATTCTTTATTTCTGACTGGTACTTTTTTAATGATTTCTATGTCTTTTTTTCATGCTATTGAGTATCCTTATAAACATTAATCTAAACTCTCTATCTGATAAATTACTTGCCTCCACTTCATCTAGTTCTTCTGGAGAATTCTCTCAATCATTGTCTATTTCTTTGTCTTCCCACTTGGCTTCTTCTTTGTATTTTCCTTAGTTGTGAAATTAATCAGCCATTAAATTGATCAGCTCTTAAGCTAATCAAGCTGTAATGACCAGGCAGGCTTAAATGCCACATGGTGGGATAGAATTCCTATGGGCAGGACTATTGCTTCCCCTCAGGCTGATGCCACTTGGAGAGGAGTGCTCTGCCTGACAGTTGGCACCTGCAGTATGGGCGATAACTCAGCACAAGGATCCTGGTGGCTGTTCCTTTAGTTTTCTCCCTACCAAACCCAGACTCTCCTCAAGTGTCTCTCATCCACTCTGCTCTCCTTCTGCTGGAGCGCAGAGTAAGTGGCTGCAAATGGGATTTTGTGCATTGGCCTTTTAAGAGGTTTGCTGCATCTTTAGCCATTGTTCTCTGGTGGGGAGAAACCTTTTTGCTTTTCACAGCTGTATGTTATTTGGACTCCTTTCCCAGCTCTGGTGCTGTATCCTGGGGAGCCAAGTTTGAGGGTTAGACCCCTCACTTCTCAGGGGGATCCCCAGACACCGAAATATCCTTCCAGCACTTTAGCTGCCACCCATGGGAGCCCAGTCAACCCTGTCATGCCTCCTCTCTACTCCTTACCATCTCATTTTGGTGATATGGCTGCTTCTGTCTGTCTGTGGTTATAAAACTTCCCTCCAGCTAGTGTTCAGTTAGTTATTCAGGATAATTTAGTTTTAATTTCAGTTTGGTCGTAGGAGGTTAGCATAGCTTCCACTTCTCTGCCATTTTGGGTGGTCAAATTTGCAAATTTTGTTTAAAATTAAAGCTTAAAATCATACCATTGAGCCCCTTGAGCTCCTTGCTTTCATGTGCTCTCTGGAGGTTATGAGTATGCTGCTCTTGGATCCCAGCTCTGGGACTTTTCCATCATGAGCTTTTAGACTTTGAGCAGTTCTTTTGCAGACTGTTTTAAGAAGCCACCCAGAGTTGGACTTAGTCTGACTTGGATATAGGACTGTAACTGGGGAAAGCTTACATTTTTTCAATGTAAATTTGTAAATTATATTTTATTATTTGTTATTACAATTGTCCTAATTTTTCCCCCTTTGCCTCCCTCCACCCTGACCCCAATCCCCACTTTCTCAGGGGAATCCACACACTGTTGTCCATGTCTATAGATCATATATATATATATATATATATATATATATATATATATATATATATTCTTTGGCTACTGTATTTCATATGCTATTCTGTAACAACCAATTTGGAGTTCTTAATCCCTTCACCTTTTTTGCCCATGTGCCTGACCCCTGTCCAATCTGGCAACCATCAAAATGTTCTTTGTATCTACGATGTTTCTGTTTCAATTCTGCTTGTTCTTTCATTCATTTATTTATTTAGAATCAATTGTTAGATATGCACTTATTGCCACTTTATTGCTTCTACTTTTGATATTCTTAAAGAAGATCCTGTAACATTTCATATTAATTTCTAATTTTGCAGATTTAACTGAGATGTATCTTCACATGTATTTCTTCAAAATCATCAAACTTTTATAGTGCCAACTATTGCTCTATGTCCTTGTCAGTGTAAAAGATCCACTTTCAGATGATTTTCACTGAGATGATTTCTTAGCTTTTCATGAGAGCACAGAACAACCTGATGTTCTTCCATGGGATCTAATAAAACGTTATAAACCCTTCTGCCTCAGAAACACTCCACTGTTCTAAATCATCCTGACAGTGTTCATAATTTGTAAGAAGCAAGATCAGCTAGAATTCTTAATGGGAATTGTGACAGATACACAAAAATAAAAGCTTGACTATATTTTATAGTTGAAATATTTATAACATTTACCTTCTAAGTTTTTTAAATTTTGGTAATGAACATACCTATCTCCAGATTCTTACAAACTTTTGACAATAAGATGTTGGTACTTATTAGCTTTGAGTTGTGGATATGTTACTCACCTTATAACTTATTTTATCTCTAAAATGGCAATAATATTACCTACCACAAGAAAATCTGCCCTGGGTGGTGGCACAGTGGATAGACACCAGCCTGCGAACTGAAAGGTTGTTGGTTTGATTCCTAGCCAGGGCACATAACCAGGTTGCAAGCCAAGTCTCCAGGCAGGTCCTTAGCTGGAGGCAGGTGAAAGGCAACTATACATTGATGTTTTACTCCCTCTCAGCCTCTCTCCTTCCCCCTCTTTCTAAAAATAATAAATAAAACCTTAAAAAAAAAAAAGAAAAAAGTCTGCATGATTCTTCTTTATGCTATGCATTCCATTTATTTTTCTTTCCAAGAAAATATTCCTCTTTCTAAGGTAATTAAATACCAGGTTTCCCTGATAAACTATTATTTCTAAGCTTAATAGATAAAAATGATGTTCTCAACTGATTAAAAATAATTATTAAAATTGACATATTTCACTTAATTATAAAAATTCAAATTAAACTCTTCTAAATTATAGCTATTATAAAACTTCTCAAAAGCTATTTTTCATAATTATTTTATATTAATTTTTCAGAGACAGGTAATTAGAGATTTTAAAAATTTAATGTAAATGTTATTGCATCTAATGATGATTATACATTTAAAATATTTGTATTCAATTGCCTATAGCCATATTCTTTAAATTTTGATTACCTTAACTAAAATATGTAATTACTTTAATTTACCTGTAAACTCCATGAGGAAATTGAGGGTTACAGGGATTAAGTAAATTGATAAAAGTTAAACATACAAAATGTTGGAGTTGAGATCTAAATAAATTCAGTTCTGTCTGCTTCCAATTTGATCTTCTTAATACTAGTTTAAATTCTTAGATAAAACAGAATCCAGCAGCTCAACAGGAATCCCATCATCACAGATACAATTTCATTCCAGCATGCTTAATCAAAAATAAGGGAGAGTAAGTTAATGTGTGTTTATAATAACTAGCCACACAATTTTTACTAGTGCAATAGCACATTAGATTGCTTAAAGCAAGATGTCAACCATGATTTCTTTTTTGCATATTAAAAAATGACTTTTGTGGCTTATAAATGAAATTTTACATTTGAACTAAAAGATTCAAGACATAAACTCTGCATTCAAAAAAGAATATCAACCTGTGAATGCAATTAAATAAAGGAGTCTGTGAGGAAGGGTTAAGTGTTTGATAATGTGAAAACAGGTTTACATTTTTGAATTGAATTGCTTCTATTATTATCTAGAAGATCAATATAAAGTTCCATATGATTTATGTAACCAATTGTTAAAAACTTTAGCATGATGTAGGACAGGAAAGAAACTGTCCATATGGACTATGCAGCAAGAACAATTATGTATAGTAAGTAATATAGGAAAATCATGAACTGCCCTTGAAAATTAATATAGAATTCTTATCTTCTGTGCTAGATAGGCAGGCCACAGGGATGATAAAATGATTACATAGGATACAGTTTTCATTTTGGAATCCAAAAATTCCTAAAAAGATTCTACTATATATATGATGGGAAGCTCAAGCAATTTGTAAAAATCATAGTTAATGTAGAAAGTATATTTGCAGTTTAGATTGATAAAAACTATTTTATTGAAATAAAACTATGACAACAGTGAAGCAGTGGTTAATTTCCTTCTTGACACTTTGATTTATGAAAAAAATGCCAGGTTATGCCTGGTAAAGGACTAGTGAAAACCAAACTGTTGTTCCAATTTTTGGTTCCACATGTAAGACACTTGGAAGTATACACTTCATCCTAACAATCTGTAAAAAGCCAAAGAGATGGAAAAATCTACACGTTTTTTGGCTCCATAAGAGAGGCTGTGACACAGGATAAACCTTTGCCTGCAGAACAGCCAGGTGAATATACAGAGCCCCAGCTCACCAGGGCAGAGACTCACAAACAAACAGCGATTTGGAACCTGTGCCCAGGTACAAGAACCTGAGCTACATGCAATTGATGAATTACTGGTAGCTCAGCACAGACAAATCTGAGTGAAAAACTCCAGGAGGTCCAGGTTATGGGGGTGGGGCATGTGAGGGTGAGATTTGCCTTCTGGAGCACAACCAGGTTCCCACAGTAAATGTCAGAGAAAAATCCCCTCATGCTTCTGTCAGCAGGAAAGGAAAAGGGACCATTTTTGTAATATGCCAGGGCAGTCTGTTCTTAACAGGGCCCACGGGCAGGGGGAACTAGTTAACCAGAGCCTCGCCTGCTGGGGTATTTTAGCTGAGCCTCACAGACCTGAGGAAGAGAAATACCCAACTTCAGCCCACTGTGGCCAAACTGTCCTACTGAAGAGGAAAACAAACAAGCAAAACGGCCAAAACATTGAGAAATACTTGTAAGTTCACAGTCCAGAAGCACAAGGTTCACTAAAACACTGAGACTTCATCGTAGGGCAGTGGAATGCTTCCCCTCCACCCACTCCTCACCACCCTATTAATAAAGGACTATTTATAGCAGTTCTTTTTACCCAGTACATCTTGTCCAGCTAACAAAAAAAAAAAAAAAAAATTACAAGGCATACTAAAAAGCAAATATAATTTGAATAGACACAGCACGCATCAGAACCTGACATGGCAGCGATGTTGGAATTACCAGACCATGAATTTAAAACAACTATGATAAATATGCTAAGGGCTCTCATGGGTAATGTGCACAGCATGCAAGAACAGACTGGCAATGTGAGCAGAGAGATGAAAACCCTACGAAAGTACTACAAAGAAAAGCTAGAGATTAAAAAAGCGCACGCACACACACACACAAAGAGAAGCAAAGAATGACTTTGTCTGAATAAGTGGTTAAAAAGTTAAAGCAGGTTTACTTTTTATGCATCTCAGTTGCAGATGATTTATTTATTATTTACTTATTTATTTAATGTTTCTTTTCAGCCTGGGTAGGATTTTTTTAAATCAATTTATTGTGTTGTACGACATTTATCCTATTTTTCCCTCATTGCCCCTGCCCCACCCTTCCCATCTCACCTTCACAGTCAATCTCACCTGTTGTGCATGTCCATGGGTCATCCATGCTAGTTCCTTGACTAAACTTTCCCCTGTCTCTGCTTCTTCCTCTCCCTCACCCCTCCATTCTGCACACTGAAAGTCTGTTACTTGTTTCTATGCCTTTGGTTCTATTTTGCTTGTTTGTTTTGTTGGTTAGTTTTCTGTATTAGGTGAGATCATATGGTATTTGTCTTTCATTGATTGGCTTATCCTACCAGTGGATGAATGGATTGAAAAACTTTGGTATATTTACACAATGTAATACTACACAGCAGAAAGAAAGAAGGAGCTCCTACCTTTTGGGACAACATGGGTGGAACTGGAGAATATTATGAAGATGATTTATTTTTAAGCAAGGAACAATGTAGTTAGAAACCATACAACCTTATGCCCCCTACAGTCAACCACCTGCAGTTGTCACTAGGTGGCAGCACGCTGAACCTGGTCGTGTATCTTATTTTGTGTGTGTGTGTAAATGCAAGAGGATTAGTGAAGTTTTGAAGGTTCTGTTTTGTTGTCTTTCGCTTTTTGTTTTTGTTTCTAAGGCTTTAATTCAAAGGAAGCTTGGAAAACAAATGTTTAAATTATTGCAAAATCTGCACTTTTCTCTGCTTTACTTTAGATACTTCACAGCTCCTCCATAAAAGTATCATATTCTATTTGCCCCCTGCTTAGCACAATGTTAGGAGAATGCTTGTACTAATGGAAACTGAGAAGAAAGGTTTTGTCCATGCTTGGGCCAGAACGGTAACAATAACAAAATGCAGCATCAGGAATAATAAATATATCATAGAAATTCATAGTTATGTAGGTAGTGCTCTAATAAGGCTATAATTTCTATCTTTTAAAAAAGCTAACAGTGTCTGAGAACTAAAATATGGAAAAACAGCCATGAAACATTGACTTGGAATTTTCCCTTTACTATTTCATCGAACTTGTCAATGATGTTTTTAAGCTAAAAATCATATTTCATATTTCTTTTAATAGTTATTTGTGCATATCCCCACTTACAGTCTCATTTCAATTAGACAAATGTATTTAATACTTCTCACTTTTTTCCAAATGCATCTCTTCTGCCACTAAATCATTATCCTGACTTAAATCCAAAGTTACAGTAATAAGAGCTTATATGCTCACCATAAAACTAGAACAATCAGCTGCCTCTAGGTTGCTTGAGGCAGATGTCATTCTGACTGTCTTGAAAGGAATAATGACCTTAGGGGACCTTGACATTCATTGTAAAACCTGAATGAAATATCTCTTTGGAAAATTCTGTATTTATCTAATATTGGAAAGTAACCTTCTTGTAAGAAAGTTAAAGACCAGATCCCCAAATGACTTGGCCTCCTTACTTCTGTGAAGAAGTAAGTAGATGGCAAAGTGATAACAGATAAAACACTACCTTTTTAAGTAAATTTTTCTGAAGTTTAAAAAGCACCTCTTTAGCCCCAAAGGGATATTTAAAAAATTAGAAAGAGACTAGCTGAAAATATTCACTAATTTTTTAAGAGAGCCATAAAATTAAATTAAAATAACATATTAAAAACATAATTAGCCCTGGCTGGTGGCATAGTAGATAAGGTGCCGGCCTGCAAACCCAAAGGTTGCTGGTTCAATTCCCCAGCCATAACCAGGGCACATAACCAGGTTGCAAGCCAGGTCTCCAAACATATCTGCGGCTGGAGGCAGGTGAAAGGCAACCACACATTGATATCTCTTTCCCTCTCTGCCTCCCTCCTTTCCCCTCTCTCTGAAAATAATAAATAAAATTTTTAAAAACTAACAAACAAACAACAAAAATCTTTCTTAAAAAACAATTCAAATTACAGTAGCAAACTTAGAGTTTTATCTTGCAAAACTCAAAAATGGGAATTATTTTAATTTAAATTGATTACATTAATTTTTATTGGTTATGTAAAATGGAATTTTTCTCCTTCAATATTTAATATTATGTGCTTGTGGTTTATTAGGCATATTAGTGACAATAGATTCTCTGATACATTTTTTTCTTTTAAGAACATTAATAGTACAAGTGTTTTTCCTTTATATATAGAGTTAGTATTTGGTTTATTAAAAATCGCTTTTAAAATTTGTGCAGTATTCTTTGGTTAAAAATTATGCATGTTAATTTGTGGCCAAACATGCTATCTAACCAGTTAAACTATTCCTTTCCCTTGCAATATTTTCCATCAAATGTGTCTTTAACAATAATTGCTACCATCCAGTGGCAAACTATTCACTAAGAATCTTTTGATCTATCATCCCTAGGCAAAATAATAACTTCTTTCCCAGAAAGAATGTCTCTAATTTTTATGCAATATTTCTGCACTTAATACATGTTATTTACATACAATTTATATAATTGACTAATATACAAGTTCCTTAAAGGCAGTTTCTTATGGATGTTTGCATTATTTACATGATCTAGCAGAAAAAAATAGAAAAATGTAAATGATATAACTTTTATTTGTATTAAAATTCTTCCTAGTTATTATGTGTTATTAAGGATATTATTTCATCTCTCTGAATTTCTCCTGTCTTATTAATAAATTAGTGACATTAAAGCCTGTCTCAAAGCATGTCTTGAATGATTAAGTACAATATCATGTCTGTCACATAGAAGTCACTCTTAAATATTAATTCCTTCCTCCTAGAGCATACTTTTTTCATATTTATTGCATGGGTAGATTATAAACTTATTATAAATATATTACATATTGCTGGTTCTTGAGGAGTTAGGGAGGTTGTTATGGGGAATGATTAGAATTTTTAGGATTTACCAAATATTTGGAGCAGCATGATTATTTTTAATGTAAATTGAAGATTATAGCATGAGGATGGCAGTTAGTTGTCTTTCATCTTCTCTGAAAATATGAGCAAAACAAGATAAGATTAATTGTTTGAATGCTACTAAAATGTAAATAAAATAAAATAAAATTTCAAAATAAATGATCTATTTAAAAAGGTTTTTGCAGTTCATTTTTTAAAATGTAAACTTCTTCACAAATCAATGGTAGTCTTCAATTGAGTAGTCTTCCGCTCTCCTATTGAATGTGTTAATATTTAATCCAAGTGCATATATTATGATTAAAAAATTTCAGCTCATTACTCACAGAATGACTCAGAATATCACTTTCTCTATATCTGTAAATTGCCTCTACCTTTTTCTGGATAATTTCCTTTCCACATCATCACTTTAATTCTGAGAATCACCCCATATTATCTCTTGTTATTTAACTTTTTAACTTAATTGATTCCATGTCTGTTTCTTATAGTCAAAGAACCCTAAATAACTAATAATATAAGTTTAAGATTAATTACCAGCTTTACAAAGCAATGAACAATTTACTTCTTTGTATTTCTATCAGGTATTTTCTGACCTGTTAATAAATAGGTTTGATTCTTTCCCTTGAAAAACTAGTTTTCTGATAAAAATTAACTGCCCACCCACAATATAATCATATATAGTTTTCATTTCTGCTTGTATTAAAAGGTATATTTAAAATATAGTTTTAAGAGGACTGACAACTTATATACCTCACATTCATTCTTTAACTAAGTAGATTTGAGAACTACAAACCAACATGCCCAAATTATAAGATTAAAAATTAGTCTTCAATTGAACATAATAATGTTTATTTTTATAGAATTGATCACCTTCTTCTCCTTAAATTTGTCTCCATTGAAGCCCTCTGACATAGTTTACTTTTGCTTTTTGCTTTGTTTTTTTTTTGGGGGGGGGCGGTATTTCTGCTTTCATATAGTATATTTTTAACTCCTTTAATATTGAATTTTTAATGCTTCAGTTTAGTCTTATTTCAGCTGTTGTTCTTATAATTTATTCTTTCAGTCAATTAAATAATATAGGGTTTCAAATTTCACATTAATTATTTTTATTTGTTTTTTCTTTTGTTATTTTTTTTTTTTAAGATTTTTTAAGTTATTTTATGTAGAGACAGAGGAAGGGAGAGAGGCAGAGAGGGAGAGAGACATCAATGTGTGGTTGCCTTTCATCTGCCTCCAGATATGGACCTGGCTTACAACCTGTGTTTTTTTCTTTTTTTACATCCTCACTTTTTCCTTTTCCTGTATCTCTCAGAAGGCTTGAGTTTCATTTGGATATCATAAACATAGCTTCAACATATTGAAAAAAGTTAATTTCTGCTTGAAAATATTGAGTTGACCAAAGAGTGTGTTTAGATTTTTGCATTAAAAATACATTTTTAATTTCACCAATAACTTTATTGATTTGGATATAAATCAGTTATCTCCCACTATTGGCTTCTATGTCAGCTATCTCCTGCTATTGGCTTCTAGTGAGTAGAGGTCAAGGGTGCTGCTACACATCTTCCAATGCATAATTCAGCCTCATGGCAAAGAATTATTTGGCCAAAATGTCAATAATACCAAGAAACTTCACAACCACTTTTGACAGGTTTGATCAGTCACAGCACTTTCTCCATATACTGTAAAAAAATTTTTTTTCATTTCAGTTGTTTTTATTTTTCTTGAAATAATAAAGGATAATACACTGAAAATATTGCTTATTATCTTCCATTTTCAATATTAAAATGGCTACACAAAAAATTCACCAATTTTGATGTTTTTATTTAAATACACAATGATATAATTGCTATCACAATACAATTTATCAAAATTATTTTGAATGAAAAAGATAATGGAGCACCATTTGAACCATTGTACACACAAAATAACTAATTGAACTTTTTTGGGTAACCTAAGATTTTGGGCTTTTTCTCAATCTGGAATTTATTATCTCCCCCTAAAAATTTTATTCTGTCCTGAAAGTTAATGTACTTATATATTTTGTACCTACTTGAAAAATATCCATCAATTTTATTGCTCTTCTTAATTCTCAGTACAAAATCTTGATGAAAGTCTAATCATCTCAAACTGAACTATTGAAATAGCTTAACTAACCACTTGTTTCTTAATTTCTTTACATATTAAACCATCTTTCAACTCCTTGAGAATGTTTTCTAAAACTCCTAATCAGATAAGTATCCCAAATTTTACCAACTTACTTAAAATCCTACAAAAACTGTGACCCCTATTATTAAATCAAATTAAACTCTTATTCCTCATCATATGTACTATGTCATACCAGCTTGAATATATGTTTTGGTTTTCTATTACTTGATATATTGTCAAAATATATGTGAACTTTTACACTAATTGCCCAAGTATAATTCTCCACTTTTACTCTGGAAGCATTCCACTTATTCTTCAAAATAAAATAATGCAACATAATAAATAATTTAATTAAATAATTGACATCATCTAAAATTTAAATTGACCAACAATGAGATACCATTATAAACCACCTGGAATGACTGAAATTCAAAAACAAAGACACCAAATGGTGGCAATGCTGTGGAGCAGCAGGAATGCTTTTTCACTGCTGATATAAGTACTACATGGTATAGTCCCTTAAGATATTTTGGCATTTTTTAAAAAGTGGAACATTCTCTAAGCTTATGACTCAGAGATCATATTTTTTGATATTTACCAATATAGTTGAAACTTACATCTGATGGCAGCTTTATTCCGAGTTGCCAAAACCTGAAAGAAATCAAAATGTTGTTTAGTAGGTAAGTGGATAAATGAACTATGGTACATTCAGATAGTAGAATGTTATCCAGAGATAAAGAAATGTGAGCTAACAAGCAATGAAAAGATGTGAAGGAACCTTAAATGTATATTGGTAAGTGAAAGAAATCAATCTGAAAAGGCTCTATGAAAGGTATGAGCCCAACTATATGACATTCTAATTCTCCCCAGTGAGATATCTCATAATAAAATGAATATTTTATGGAATTTAGTTAGGAAATTTTGTTATTTGAGTATCTGTTCAGTTCAAAATTAAATTCTCATGACATAAAATTGTATATATGGAATTTTTTGTTTATGATACAAATTTTCATATGAGTATTCGATTTTATGTTTTTCACTGTTAGTTTTAGTTAATATACACTTGTAGGAAATAATTCATTTTATCTAAGTTTTCTAACTGCTAATCATAAAAGTATAATAAAATATGGCACTCCAGCGCATTTAATCTTTATTTTTAAATTATTTTATTTTATTTATTTATTTTTAAAGATTTTATTTATTATTTACAGAAAGTAGGGAAGGGAGAGAGGCAAAGAAGGAGCGAAACATCAATGTATGGCTGCCTTTCACCTGCTTCCAGCCACAGACCTGGCTGGAGACCTGGTTTGCAACCTGGTTATATGCCCTGGCTGGGAATTGAACCAATGACCCATGATTTGCAAGCTGGCACCTTATCCATTAAGCCACCAGCCAAAGCTAATACACATATATTGTGGTTTCTTTTTAAATACCTAGTATATGGTCTGTCTTGGTGAATATGCCAGATATACTTAAAAATGTATATTTTGCAGTTGTTGAGTATAGTCTTTTACATAGGTCTATTAGGTCAATGTGGTTCATAATATATTCCTATCTTCTAAATATATTTTTTGTATAGTCTTTTTTCAATCATTCGGAGAAATACGTTTCCAACTATTGTTATGGATTTGTCTATTTGTCTCTTTAGGTAAGTTTCAACTTTACGTATATTGAAGCACTGTTATTAAGCACATGAACATTTATAATTGTTATTGTACTACTTTTCTGATATATGCCCTCTTCATTAAGAGCTACTTTTTTCCTTAGCAACACTCTATTTTTTGAAGTCTTCTTTATCTGCTACAATATGGTCATTTCATTTTTCTTATATTTACTGCTTACATTGTATGGGTTCAACCCTTCACTTTCAACTCTGTTGTGCTTTTGAATTAATGTATATAACTTGCAAGTAGTTTGCAGTCAATTCTTGCTTTTTTATCCAGCCTGGTATTTTCTCTTTAGAATGTCAATTCAAACCCTGGCTGGTGGCTCAATGGATAGGTTGCTGGTTCGATTCCCCAGCTGAGGTACATAATCAGGTTTCAAGTTGGGTCTCCAGCCAAGTCCGTAGCTGGACATAGGTGAAAGGCATAGGTGATGCTTCTCTCCCTTTCTTCCTCCCTACTCTTCTTTCTGAAAATAATGAATAAAATATTTAAAAAGAGAGACTATCAATTCATTTTTATTTAATGTAGTTATTACAATGTTTATATTTAATTCTGCCATTTTGCTAGCTGTGTTGAAATTGCTCATCTATTATTTGTTCCTGTATTACTCTTTTTCTAAATTCTTTGTCATAGCTTTCTTTTTCTTAGCATTTCATTTTAATATACCTATTTACTTTTTAAGCTATATCTCTGCATTTTAAAGGTGTTTAGATTTTACAACATGAATTTGTAAAGGATGATAAACTAATTAAAGTTAATTTTCAACTACTTGAGGTAAACTGTACAATATTTTAATTTTTTAAAATTTTCTGTTATATTTCATACATTTTGAATCTGTATACATTGTGAACTCAACACAGTCATATGTATATCAAAATGAATAGAGAATGTGTGGTATGTGTGTGTATTTGTGTGTATTTTCTTTAGATATAGAATTCTTGGGTTATATTTTATTTCCTCTTAAACATTTTTAATATGGTGTTCCAATGTTTCTAGATTTCTTTGCTTCTGCAAAATATTAGCCATTAATCATATTCATCTTCCTCATATGTAAAGTTTGCAAGATTTTCTTTCTCATCTGTTTTTGGCATTTTGACTATGATAGGCCATTGTAGTCTAGGATTTCTAAACCAAAAATTTCCACCAAGTTTGACAAGCTTCCATCATTATTTCTCCAAATATTTTGAACATTTTCTCTTTCTCCTTTTGGGACTACAACTATTTTTTTAATTGCTTCACAGGTATCCTAGTATATTTTTATTGACTTTTTTCTCTTTGATGCTAAGATTCATCTAATTTTATGTTTAATTATTCTTTCTCCAATCACCTTCAGTCTCCTATTGAGCCCACATAGTAATGTTTTTCTATTAATTAAGTGGATGCTTTAGCTCTAAAATTTTATTTTATAAATAACAAAAGTAGACCTTGGTACTTGAGTTCTAAGAAATGATTCAGAGCCAATACTCAAATTCATGAGAGCAAGTTTTTGGCAAGCAAAGGAAAAGTATGTACACTTAAAAGTTTTGAATAGGCATGTCAAAGCATTGCCCTGGATGTGGACTGGGACTCTTTTAAAAAAATATTTTATTTATAATTTATGCTTAGGGAGAGCAGAAGGGAAGAAACACATCCATTGGTTGCCTCTCATACATGTCCCTACTGGGGACCAGTTAGCAACCTAGGCATGTGCCCTGACCTGGAATCAAACTAGTGACCTTTTGCTTTGTGGATGATACCCAACCAAATGAGCCGTGCTGGTCAGGGTGCTAGGGCTTTTTATAACCCTCTATTGGGACCTGTCTCTGTAGGGAAGTAACCCCTTTTGCTCTTCTCTAAGCAAGGGGAAGGGGTGTCTAGAGTGTCTACTGTATGACTTCCTATCTGCCAGGGGAGGAAAGGTCAGGGGGAGGATCTGGCCCACTTGACCAGAGCCTATTTAGGAGAGAAAAGGGAGCCTTAGGGTGAGGTCCTCCAACTAGCCTTAGTTGGTTTCAATATTTGCTCTCCCAGTTCAGCCCGTTGCCAGGTATTCATCACTGGGTGTCCAGGCCTAATGGTCCTGTTGACATTCAGTGCTTGGCCTATGATCTTGCTCTGCTCATGACTATCTGACTGCCTACTACATTTTTATTTTGTCCATTTTCATTGGGACTTCTTTGCTCATTCATGAAGACCATTTACAGCCATTTAATAAAAATCTCTGGACATAATTTTCCTTAATTTTGTAAACTATTTAAAAAGTTTGGTATTATTTTGAGTTTGTTTTTATTTAGCATATATATATTTCTCTCTGTTGCAAGGTGTCACTTCCCTGTTTCTTTGTAAACAGTGACATTTTTGTTGGAAATTGAAAATTGTAAATAACACCATAGCAAATATAGATTCTGGAAAATAATAATGGCAATGACAAAATAAGCACAATTTTTTTTTTTTCTGGTGAAATGTAACTTTGCCTGGACTTAAAACACAAGCTTTACCTACCACACGAGGTCTATTCAGAAAAAGTCCAACCATTGTTAATATAACAATAAACATCAACATCCTCTCTGAATCTCCCAAGTTTCAGCTTCAGCCTTTTGATGTTTTAGCTGCATGTTTGTTAAATGCCATCATTAATAAGGCAGCAAATATATGGAATTCACTCAGCACAGTCTTGTCTTAAACAAACATATTACTTTTTGTTATCTGTGTTCTTTAAAATAGGACTTTGCAATGCATATGTGTAGTTTAGAGACTACCCAGAGATGTCAGCAGTTTATGCTCATGTTAGGGTCACACTCTATTTGTGGTTCTTCACTCTAGGCTGTTCTTTTTTTCTTATTTAAATTTATTTTCTGATTACAGTTTACATTCAATATTATTTTGTGTTAGTTGCAGGTGAAGAGCATAGGTTAGACAATCATATACTTTACAAGATGTTCCCCTAGATATTTCCACCTGAGACCATACATACTTTCTATAATATTATCGACTACATTCCCTATGATGTACTTTGCTGCCCCATGACTGTTTTGTAACTGCCAATTGGTACTTCTTAATCCTTTCACCTCTTTCACCCAGTTTCCCAACCCCTTTCTTTTTAGGTAACCATCATTCTGTTCTCTGTATTTATGAGGCTATCCACTTTAAATTATTTATACTTGAACTGCTTTTCTGCTACCTTGAGCTGGTAAGGCTGCACTGTTTCAGTGATTTTTCTTTACTGTAGCTGTAAGACTTGAAATATATTTTCACACACACACACACACACACACACACACAAAGATGCAAACATGAATTCTGACTCCTTACTGTTGCAACTTAGCAAGAATAAATTCTCCTTTGACCTCTGCTCTTTTTGGATACATTTTTAAGTCATTAGTTTTTAGATCCTTATAAAATAAGAATTGGACACTTTTGCCGAAGTGTCATAACTTTTATACCAAATGTATTTAAATAACAATTTTACTTAGTTATTGCTGCAGGAAGCCAATCATTATTTATTTTTCTTCAAAATGTATTGGGCAGCCATTTAATAATCAGAACTATAATAGAGACTTAAAGTATATCAGTGAATTCACTAACCAAAAATAACTGCCCTAATGAAGTTGAATTAAATTCAGAGTAAAATTAACATGAAACATAAATATGAGATAACTTAATTACTGATATTTTTAGCAGTGCTTAAGATTTTGTGAGAAAATAATCCAAAGTAAGAAGTGATTTTGAATATGGAAGTTAAGAGGATATAAATTTTAACTACTGTTGTTTAGGATAGGGCTTATGGACAACCTAATATTTGAATAAATAATTGAGGAAAGCCTAAGGAATATATATGCCTGGGGAGAGAACAGTCTAAGCAGAAGGATGATTTAATCCAAAGATTATCAAGCAGAATAATGCTAGGAACATCTGAGGGAAAATGAAGAGAAAAATGTGGTTGAAAAATGGTAAGCAAATAAGAGAATAGTAGGTAATGACATCACGAGGTATTAGACAAAATAGAGCCTGAAATTCATTGAAAGACTTCTGATTGAATTTTACTTTGAGTAAAATGGGAATCGATGTTTATTTCTAGATTGTGGAAACAAGTTGAACACTTAGAATTTTATTTAAATAATGCAAAGACAAGGTATCATTAAGTTGTATTTTGATAGTAGCAGTTTATCTATGCAGAAGAGACATTAGTCTGCATATATCCTTATGGTTACACGATGTCTTAATATAAACTTTGTTATGTCTGTGTTTTCAGGTCTGGTGTGTGATAGAGAAGCTCTGACAGAAAAAGAGAAAGAGACAGAAAAGAAAGATCAACAGATGTTCATGGAAAAAAATTTTGTATGCTCCATATACCCCATAAGGACTATAAATTTTAAAATATAATCTTGTCCACTTTTTATCATAGTTCCCATTACAATCTCCCATACTTACTCATTTATTTGACCATATTAGCTAATAGATTATATGTTCCTGGTATCTTTTTGAAAGTATCAGAAACACTCAAAAATAAATTGTTGATTGAATATCTGATTGTGTAGAAAAGTAACTATCTTAATTAATAAACATAAAATAATACTAAAATTGATATAGAACAAAATTAAGATTAATTAAAAATTAATTTGAAAGTGACAACCTAAAAATATGTGCATGTCTCTAATGGTATGTCGGATTTCGAAAAGAATCAAGTGAGGTAAGAATGGAGATGTCATTGCACTGTCATATACCACACACCAAGGACATTATTGGGATACAACAATGAGGAAGTTCCATTGAATTGTCACCCATTACAATAAAAAATAAATTACTTACATGAAAATTTCATAATCAAAAGTGGTTGCAACAATGTAATTGATTTTAAACATAAAATATAAACTTGACCTTTATCTTTTGTATCAATGACACATATAGAACTGATTCAAAGGGTTATGGTCATGGCTTTTATAGTTCATAGAGAGTAAATGTTAGTGTTTCTGGAATAACAAAGTGAAATCAGTTTCTCTAAATCAAATTTATGTATTTCCTTTTCAGAGCCAATGGTGTAGATCTTCAGTACATTCATATGATGGCATAACGAGGCCATTTACAAGGACAGAATGTGTGATATGGTATTGGTTTCAAACAACAGGATCAATATGAAGCAAATAGACTACCCACATATAATGATTTGAGGAAGTTCAATTTCTAGCTTTGTCACTTAACAAGCTATGTAACCAAAAATAGAATTTAAAATTGTTATGCATCAATTTCTTTATACTTAAAAATGGGAATACTAATACCACACACATTGTAGACTTGTTAGAATTAAATGAGTTAAACATTTCAGAAAATGCAAGCCAAATATTAACCCTGAAAACTACAGTCTGTCCAGAATGTATCCAACCATGTAGTATGAAAAATAGAGACATTTACCCAAAAAAAAAACACACACACAAAAAAAAACAAGATACATTGTATACAGCACAATGATGCCTCAGTCCCCTTTAAATTAGGTACCTTGGGGCCTCACACAGTTCTCCCAATCACCATCTAAGTGCCCTGTCATATTTCTCTGAATCTCATTGACAGTCTGAAATCTTCCCTTTCAAAGGCAATTGAGTGTGGAGAAGAGCCAGAAGTTACAGAGTGTCCAATCTGGGCTGTGGGGGGCCTGAGTCGCCTGGGTGATTTAATGTTTTGCCAAAAATTCTGCACAAGAAGAGATGCACGAGTGAGTGCAATGTCGTGATGAAGCTGCCAACACCAGTTGCCCATAACTGCAGCCTCCTGAATCATCCACAGGGGACTGTTCACACAAAAATCTGATGAGGATCTGTTGCTCTACTCAGTCATTTTGAATGGCCACACAGAAAACATGCTCACTCAACATTGTCTACCACCCCACTGAATAGTGCAGTGAAGCCACCCTTGTTCACACACATGCATTCCAGTCTGCTATCCTTGTCTGCCAGGTTACATCGATGTTGTACAAACCATTCTCATTATATTTACAATGGCTTGAATTTTTCTGGACAGTGTTGTATAATCTTGCAACATTGACTGAAGTACCAGCATTTAAAACATTTTATTGTAGTTTTTCATGTCTATTTAACCCCTTTATACCCCTATCCCTGATGCAATCACCACGCTGTTGGCACAAGGCTTTCAAGAAAGGTTTCTTCTCTTTTCCTCTGTTGCTAAATTAAACTTATTATGAAGAAGCTATCCTGAAGAAAAAGTCTCTTTTTGTAGTTTATTATTATAATGCGACTCTGAATATGCAAAAGTTAAATAATAACTTTAAAAACATTTAAATATAATTGATGAAACAATTATAATATGGCCTTATAAAAATTTTTTGCAACCATGAGACCTAAGTACTATCTTACTTCTCATGATGTGATAAACAGCTGTACAGACAATTTAGTTTACATGCTGCTCCATGTCTAGTCTAAGCTAACCACAGAATAATAGAACTCTTGAACTATTAAGGCTGAGATTTTCTTTAACATATTATTTCAACTTTTGCTCTTATACATGTCACACAAAATTTCTGCTCTTCTGAAGTAAAGAGCTATACTTTTACATTTAAAAAGCAGAACTCCTGAGGGATTTACTGGTAAAAACCATTAGTGAATTTGCTGATATAAAACTTGCATGATACCATAAATCTTTTATAGACTGTCTTTGGAAAATGTGTGTGTGTGTGTGTGTGTGTGTGTGTGTGTGTGTATGAGAGAGAGACAGAGAAAGGCAGAGGATTAGATAAAAATGATAAATTACATGTACCTTCAACAGAAGCCTTCTTTACACCTTTTGACTTTTAATAAAATAGGATCAAAAAAGTTATACCCTCAGAGGCCTTGTTATGCCATCATATGAATGAACTGAAAATCTACTCCATGGGTTGGTTCTGAGAAGCAAATATGTATATTTGATTTAGAAAAACTGATTATACTTTGCTTTTCCAGAAACACTAACACTTAGTCTCTGAATTGTAAAAACCATAACAAGAGCACTACAATTCAGTTCTATATGTATGACAGATATAAAAGATTAAGGTCACTTTCATATCCACATGTACATTTCTACAATATTTTGATCATCTGAATGTTCAGAAATAAGACAGAGGGAAAGATATGCACATAATTTGCAATAACAGTGTTGCTATTGTCTGTAGTTAAATGTTATGGTATTTTATTTTTTTAATAGATTTCTTAACTTTTTAAAATACTCACCCAAGGACATACTTATTGATTTTTTAGAGAGCAAGGAAGGGAAGAAGAGAGGAAGAGAAACATCAATGCAGGAGAGAAACATCAATCAGTTGCCTCTCACACTCACCCAGACCAGGGGCTGAACCTGCAGCCCTGGCATGCTGCTAGATCAGGAATTGAGCTTGTGACCCTTCAGTTTGGAGGGCACCATGCTCCAACCAATGGAGCCACAATGGCCAGGGCAAGTGTATGGTATGTTTTAGCAGTGAAGTTCTCTGTGCCATTTATTTTTATAATAATTCTAAAAAGTAAAAATTAAGCTTTCAGTTTGGGGAGCAATTGCTGTAGACTTGCTTTTCCTTGCTCCTCCCCTTTAAATACACCTAAATAACCTGGGAGTAACTCAATAGACACAATTATAAAAGAACTCTTAAGGTGAAAAAAGAATGGCAGATTGGCCAGGTACCATAGAATTTGAGGAACCACACAACAGTGTTCCCTGATTTTTCTCCTGTTTTTTTTTTTTTTTTTTTTTGTATATTCTGAATTGTGTGCTAGAGAATGGCTTGTAACTCCTCATTGCAAAGAGTTGCAGACAAACAACAAAGAATTTAAAAAGGGTGGAAAACTTGCTCTCTGGCCTAAGAAGTGGGAAAAGGATAGCCAAGTAAAGGCATGGGAAAGAGATCCATACTCTAGCATGCAGTCTTACCTTCTGAAGCAGCATAGGGGAAGGGGAGAATGCTAACTAGCCCCTGTTCCACATTCCACAGCAGCCTGCCTGGCCCATGTTAGGGGCAGCATCAGTACTGCTCTATAGCTGATCCATCCTGTCCATCATTCAGTTAAGACTGAGTTTGTCTTAATATGAAAAAACAGCAAGTCAGTGAAACAGATGGCCCACTCCTGCCCCACATTCACCTGCAACAGGCACTCACTCAGCTGGCAACCACAGTGGCCTCCCTGCCTGGGTATTTCCAGAGTAGGAGAAGGCTAATTAGGCCGAAGTTGCTGAACACTCCAATTAGTGGCAAAAATTAGTTCAAACACATTTCCTGAACCTTTCACCCAATGGCACCCAGTAAAAGGCAGCACCTGCAGAAATTGAGCAGAAAACCCAACCAGTGCCAGAGGAACAAAGCTAACCAAGAATAACATTAAAATTGTCACTAAAACTACAGCTTACAAACACAGACAAGGCTTACATGCTAAACCTAAGCAGAGTGACTGCCTGATGAAATAGATCTAAACAGGGTTAAAATACCCTAATATATTAAAAACATCAAGAAAATAATAGAAAAACACTCGTTATCAAGGATCAGGATAACAAAATTTGCATGAACAAGAATAATAAACTAACACCAGGGCACAATGAGTCAGATGCTAAAATTTAACAAAGATTTTAAGCAGCTACAGAAAACCCTTTTAACAGTCAATTACAAATTTTCATAAAGTAAAAATAGAAAATCTCATTAAGAAATAAAAGTTATGAAAGATAACCAAATAGAAGTTATAGAACCAACAAACATAATCACTGAAATAAACCTGTCAGATGAGCTCAACAATAGAGTGAAAAACACAGAGCATAAAATCAGGAAACTAGAGGACAGATCAATAGAGTTCACTGAATCTGAGACACAGAGAGTAATAGACATAAAATACTCACAGTTTAAAGACACATGGGCATAATTACAACAGACAAAAAATCATTCATTTCATTGGAGTCCCAGAAGGAAAGAAAAGAGTGGAGAACTGAATGAGTAGCATTGAAGAAATAATGGCCGAAAGCCATCACATTTGTTGAAAGACATAAATCTACAGATTCAGGAAGTTGTGCAAACCTAAAATCATATTTTAAATACCACACTTAAACACATAATAATTATACTTGTGGGAACTAAATTCAAATAAAAAATAAATCTTAAGGAGAGCCAGAGAGAAATGACACATTATGTATAGAATAGTACAAATACAAATGACAATAAATTTCTTACCTGAAACTTTGGACTAAGCTGTATGTTTTCTACATACTGAATTGAGAAAATTAGCAACAGGAAATCTTCTATCTGGTGAAACTACATTTTAGAAATGAAGGAGAAACAATGACATTCTAAAACAACAACGAACCCAGAAATTTTGCCACCATCACATCTTCCCTTAATGAATGACTAAACGATACTTTCCCCACAGGATAAAAAACGGTAACAGAAGAGAAAGACTTTCAGAAAGAAAATAATAATAATGGAATTGGTAAAATGTGAATAAATGAAGTAGATGATTCTTTATCTTATGAGTGGACTGCATTTCTTAAAAAATTGAATACTAAATAGACATTAATGGAAGTAAGTTTAACACATCATTTAAAGAATCAATATGTTGGTATCAATAGGCTATAATAAGTATATAAATTATAAAAATGTATAGCAAGCACTAAGGAGCCTATACAATGTGATATACTGGGAACATAAGTACTTCACCTTAGAATCTAGCAAGACTGACGAAGATAAAAAGAGAATGCACACATAAGCAGTATCAGGAACTGAATAGGTTACATCACAACTTTCTTGCAGCCTTTAAAAGATGAATAAGAGAATACCGTGAACACAATTTTGCTCATCAATTCAATGAACTCAGAAAAATGGAGCAATTCCTCAAAAATTACAAACTACCATACTCAGGCTGAAACACATTACCTGAATGATCCCATAGCCATTAGATTGGAGGAGGTCATTTAGAGGATATGACCACCAGTTGACCACTAGCCAGGCTGGGGAGATTCCTACTGCCTCCCCTGTCCTTGGAACATGGGTTTCATTTGCCACCCCTCACTAGAAGCTGTCCCTATGGCAACCTTGAGATTACAATGTGTTGTTGAGCCTGTATGTATTGATTAATTTTATTTGATACATACAGGTATGCATGGCTAGTTCAACATTAAAAAAATCATTAAAAAGCTTCAATCTGTGCTGAAAATTACAATATGATGATGAAAAAAATCAGACACATAATTAAAAATAAATAGTATTAATGGATTGAAAGGTGAAACAGTAAAAATGTTAAGTATTCCAACCTGATCAATAATTTAATGTAATTATAGACTTTAACAAGTTTAATTCTAAAATAAATGTGGAAAAGCACAAACTGTGTGATAGTCAAATAATCTTGAAAAAGAATAAGCATGAGACAGCACTCTTCCTGATGTTTGAAACTACTATATAACTAATCAAAATAATGTGGTACTAGTAGGTCAATGAAACAGGACAGAGATATCAGAATTGGACCTACACCAATATACCCAATTTATTTTTTATTTAAACACACAAAAAAAGTTCAATGGGGAAGAGTTAGATATCTTTCACAAGTGGATTTTGTCAAATCAGCCATATACAAGACAAGAATGTATGGTGTATTTTCATTTACATAACATTCAAAATCTGGAAAAATATTACATAGTTATAGATATTAGCATAGTAATTATCTATAACATAGCTTAGCAAAGAAGTAATATAATAAACCCTTTAAAATCCTGCTGAAATTATTTTATATATGTAACAACAGTGCTTACACAGGTGTTTATATATGTTTAATTAACCTCTACAGTTACTATTTTCCTCTTTCTATTTACAACTTAAACCTTAGCATTAAAAAAAGAACATCTTGTTTTTTTCTATATCTTGGCAAGATATGTTTCTATATCTTGGCTCATTTCCAATAATCAAGATATCAAAGCTGTCTAGGTGTCTCCTGAGACAGATGAATGGATAACTGTATATTGTACATATACAATACGATATTACTCAGTAATTAAAAAAAAAGTGTGCAACAACATGGATAGATCTAGAAGGTATTATACTAAGTGAAATGGGACAGAGAAAGATAAATATCATATAGATTTACCAATGAGATAAGTGAATAAAGAAAACAGAAACAGACCTATGGACAGAAAACGAACTGATGACAGCTATAGGAGAGGGGAGAGAGGGAATGGGTAAAGAGAAAACCCAGGAAATATAAAATGTTTGTTTGAAAACATAAATCAGTAACATGTAAGTTAGATGAGTATATTAAATATGCAAGGTTGTGATTAGCTTCTTAGTTAACAACTTACATATTTCCTACTTAGGTGATTTAGTTCAAATAGATTTAAAGGTTGAGTTTCCTTAACATTAAGTAGCATACTAAATATGCTAAATCATTGAAATTAAAGCAATTTTCAAAAATGTGTTAAAATTTTTTATTATTCTGTAATTCTCTATAACTGTACATGTGGGATTTGTACAAGTGGAACCCAAGAAATGAGTAACTGTAGATAATTGTGTACAATTGAGTACTTACCAAATTAATATTGCCATATCTCACAGTCTTATAACTTGGTATTTTAAAGTACCCATTAGTATTGTTGCCATTTTGCTTTCATATTTGCTTTCACTGTAAACTTGCTCCTATACTGTACATTTATTCATATTTTCAAGGTATTTCTTTTAACACACAAAAGTATAGATCACTAATGTGCCATACTAACCTGTATTTATAAAGAATGATAAACTGCCAAGCTTTTTATATTTCTTTGATCTTTAAAGGAAAAAAAAACACAACTTAATGAAAATAAAAATAAATTTGCCCTCCTTATTAAAAAATATATTTTCTCCACATTAAAAAATAGTTAATTGGTTGTTTACAAAATAAAAACATTCTCAGATTTTCTTTCTGACATGGTAATGTTTTTAGCTATATAAAATTAAAATAGGTAGAACTAAATATATTTAAAGAAAAATACTCTGCAACTTTTATTATAGAAATCTAAAACATTTATATAGCATGATATTAACTTCATACATAAATATTTAACTTGGTCATATATTTTTAATTTTATCACACGTGAGTCTTTAAATTACTGGATTATGCCATAAAACTTGTCAAAAATGATACTTTTTATGATTGTTGGTATTTTGCTCCCATCAAGGGCACAAAGAGTGAGTTACAGAGGGACAGCTTTACCTTATGAGCAATGGCTTTTAGGGCAGCAATCACATTTTATTTGTAGTATCTTATTTTATCAGCTCTCAACTACTATGTCAGATTATCTTCCTTATATGTATTTGTTTTCAATATTTATAATTTTGAATATTTTTTCATTTATGTTATCTGTAATGTATGAAATACACTTGTAAAATAAGTTTTTACTTTATGTAATTCTCCTAATTCCTTTTCATCTAACTGTATAAATGTCATACTATATAATCACATTAGTGGAATAATGCACATATGTATATGTTGTGAATTTTTCAACATGTTTATGGTATATAAGAAAGCTCAATGTTTTCTATATCCTAGTGTGTTTGGTTTTTACCAATGCACAGGATATCTGTTGCAATTTCATTGAAAAAATGTAAGCCTTCCCCAGATGCAATCCTATATCCAAGTCAACCAAGTCCAACTCTGAGTGGTTTCTTAAAACAGTCTGAAAAAGAACTGCTCAAAGTCTAAAAGCTCATAATGGAAAAGTCTTGGAGCTGGGATCCAAGAGTAGCATACCCACCACTTCCAAAGGCCGCAAAAATGCAGGGAGCTCAAGGGGCTCACTGGTATAGTTTCAAGCTTTGATTTTAAATTAAAAAAAAAAAAAAAAAAATTTGCAAATTTGACAACCCAAGATGGCAGAGGAGTACAGGAGTTTTGGAAGAATTATGTTTACCTCAAATATGTAAGATCACAACAATCATGAGTTTGAGTATAACTAATAATAAATAAAACTGTGTTTACTCACTGTGAAGGGGATAGAATAAAAATATATCTGTAAAGTTTGGTGTGATCATATTACTATTAGAAGCAAGTAACCTACTATTATCAAAACATTAAAAACTCATTGGGCCCTGGCTGGTAGCTCAGTGGATAAGGCGCCGGCCTGCGAACCCAAAGGTCGCAGGTTCGATTCCCCAGCCACGGCACATAACCAGGTTGCAAACCAGGTCTCCAGTCAGGTCTGTGGCTGGAGGCAGGTGAAAGGCAACCATACGTGGATGTCTCTCTCCCTCCCTGCTTCTCTCCCTTCCCTTCTTTCAAAAAAATAATGAAATAAAATCTTTAAAAAAAAAAAAAAACTCATTGGACTGTGTGTAAGTTTGTACAAAAAGTATATATATAATCTGCTGATTGTAGATTCATCAAAATAAAAATAAAAATGAGTAAGCATATAAGAATGAGGAAGCAGTGGTCAATCTACAATTCCTCAAAATAATGACTATCAGAGTATTATAACAGAGATTTAGGGAAAATATCCATAATATACAAAACACATTATTATTAATCATTTTTATAGTTATTCTATTACTGTTGTCTCAATGTTTCCCCTTTTGCCTGCCCCTGCTCATCTCACCCCCACTCCCACAGTCAATTCCTACACTGTTGTTCATATTCATGGGTCATTCACTCATTTTCTTTGTCTAGTCCCTTATCTTTCCACCCTTCCCCCGACCCCTTCTTTTGGGTCACTTTCAGTTTGATCCATGTTTTCTTGCTTGTGGTTCTTATTTTGCTTGTTAGCTTATTTATTGGTGTTTCTTTATTGTATTTTTTCCATTATCATTTAGTTCCCTTATACCCCCTTCCTCCTGTAATTACCACACTGTTGTTCATGTTTATGAGTCCTTTTTCCTTTTTGCTCAATTCTTCCACCACCTAATCTCCCTGCACTAATAGCTATCATCCTGCTCTCAATATATGAGTTTGTCCCCATTTTATAAAGTATTTTAAATGTTTTATATTATCTCTAACTTGCTGCATGATGTAATTATCTCATACAAATTTCATTCTCTTAAAGATATTTTAAAGTAAATCATTGCTTATTTACTTCCGTTTGAAGATTATTTTAAGTTTTGGTTTAATAAGATTCTTCTTTTAAGATTTTATTTTATTTTTAGAGAGAGGGGAAGGGAGGGAGAAAGCAAAAGGAAGAAACATCATGTGAGCATGTGTGTTTGCCTCTTGTACCTGCAACTGGAGAGCTGGACTGCAATAGGCATGTGCCCTAGACTGGGAATCAAACAAGAGACCTTTTGGTTCACAGGCCAGTGCTCAATCCACTGAGCCATCCCAGCCAGGGCTAATAAGATTCTTTATCAGGGGGAATATTACAAAATAGTTGGAATTTTAAGCTACTTTGAAGTTTTGCTTTTAATAGCAAATAAGTATTTAATTATATCCCATACTGTGTAAGAAAACTGTTGAAAATGCATGAAATATTAAACTCTAGGATGGTTATAGGTTGTTAGGTATTGTGGGGTTGTTTTTTTTCTTTTTCTTTCCCATTTCTTCAGTTTCACACTGGAAAATGTGAAGTCCTTGATTGCTTGAAGTTCTTATGATCAAATCCTTTTGATTTGTACAGAAATTACCTTTCTGATTTATCTCTTAATACTCTGCTACTCACTCTTACCTAAGCTAACAGTTTTTCACTGTTCCTTAAGCAGATCATGTGCTCATATGTCTTAGAACCCTGGAATATTTGTACTTTCTTTACATCACTCCTCCTTTGTTATATTCATGACCAAATTCCTCACTATTTTTATGCCTTTGCTCTAACATCCCTTTCTAATCAGGCTCACTTAATGTGTCCTCCCCTGCACCCCCTGAAATAATCCTGACTCCTGGTAGCCTGCTCTTCTTTTTCCACATTTCTCCTAGTGTTATATGATAAACATCTTTGATAAATTATTTTTCTAATTGTTCCTTATCCCCTCAAAGCACAAGAATGAAAGTTTCATATGAATCATGATCATTATTTTGTTTTGCAATCATTTCCATGAATCTGAAACATAATCAGTTCTCAATAAACACTTGTTGTCCACTGAAAATGGATGTACATAAACAAATGTATACATAATAAGTGTTGATGATTTTACAGTCTGAA
The DNA here is from genome assembly GCA_004026585.1 of Noctilio leporinus. Classification (NCBI taxonomy): domain Eukaryota; kingdom Metazoa; phylum Chordata; class Mammalia; order Chiroptera; family Noctilionidae; genus Noctilio; species Noctilio leporinus. The sequence continues at coordinate 77,860 of PVIW01003158.1, read as the reverse complement.
CACTTAAGAGCTCTGTGAAGTAACTACAATCAAAGGAGCAAGGAAAATTGTAATGACGTTTACATGTAAACGCTGGTTTCATACCCTTCCCCCAATATACACTGATTTATGTATCTTAACTGTGCAAAACACTTCTGTGTTTTAGCAAGGCATATTTTACTAAATGGGGTTATTTTCATTCTTACACAATACTTAGACTTTAAAGAGTTTATTTATTTAAAGTGCCTTAGTTATTTAGATATATTGCATATAAATCACAAAATTATTCATAAAAGCAAAAATTAATTGTCGAGATATTATCCAAATACCTAGTTTGTGCTTTCTAGATCTTTGTTGTTGTTGTTGTTCATTTAATGTTTCACCCATGACAGCCTTTTCAAGTCATCCTGAAATCGGTAATAATCTTATGCAAACTGAATGTGTTTTCTTCAGATAAACAGGGGCATAGTATTATAAAAGTCAAATTGAAATAGCATATTAATGTTCAAGAGTTAGCATAGTAAATCTTCCTATCATCTATCTGTATTTAATGTATCATGTATTTCATCTGTGTAGAGATAAATTCTATCAATTTATAAAATAGTCACACACACACAGGACATGCACTGTAACAAGCACAATAATGAGGATAGAAAGATATGCAGACACCCTAATACACACACACATATATATATATGTATATATATGCATATATATATATACATATATATATAACTGTATTTATATGTATGTATATAAAAATAAGACTATGTACATGTATGTACACACATACTGTATGTTCATGAACATACAGTTAGATGGTGGTTAGGTAGTTTTTTGGCAGACAAAATCAGCTCAATTCTTTTCATAAAGCTGGAATAGAATGCTCTGAATGAGTAAAAACACTCAAATCATTTGATTCTATCAAGGTTAAAATTGAAAAATTGATTGAATGCTTGTATTAAAATGACCTATGCTTGATTTTGCTCTCCTGGAGATAGAACCTTTGATAAATGAAATAGTTTAATACATCAATAGTGTTGAGAAACAGGGCAAAGGATTCTGTGAACATTCAAACATCAGGCCAAAATTGAGTTATGCCAGTAAGTGTCAAGTTTGTTCAGACAGCTCTTGGTTTCAGCTCAACATAAAGTCTTTTAGTCAGTCCTGGAGCCAAACTGCACACATTCAGTTCACACTGAGTGATTGCACTGCCACCAACTGAAAACAAGCTGAGATTCATTGTGATCATACTGGGCAGGGCATTCCACAGGTCTTTTGGACAATGGGATTTCAACAGAAATTTTATGAAAACTCTATACAGACAGAAAAATCCAATCTGCCCTGAGAAAAATTGCAAATTGCCGCTCCTCATGAATTCTCAGTCATCTTATTTGATCTAATAAGACTTTTTTTTTCCCTCTGAAAGTTGTCCCCAGATAACCTGCACCAGAATAACTTGAGTGCTCACTGAAAAAGGATACAATGGAACCCATCATGGTCTCATTAAATCCAGGTCTCTTTAGGGGCCTGGTTATTTGCATGTGAACAAATATTGCAGGTAATATACATATATTGCATTTAAGGGTCACTGAACTAAACCATAAAATCTCTTTTATCATAAAATTTTTATGACAAAATCTCTTTTGTCATAAAATTATGACAGTTATCATAATTTTTTCTCTGTTTGGTTTTATCTTCAATATCTAGTTACTTTATGGCAAATAGATTTTGGGGGAAATTAATTGTTTTTATTTTTATTATAAACTTTGACTTCTGTGAATAGATTTCCTAAAGAAGAAAAAATAAATGAAAAAGGATTCAGCCCTTAAAAAGTGAACCACGTTGGATAAAATCCTTTAATTTTTTTTTTTTTTTTTTTTTCCTTTCCTCTAAAGGCAGCCTCTTGGTAGCAGGAAATGGAGCTGAAACAGAAACAGTGTTGTTGGGCTGAGGAATCGAGATCAAACTTCAGTGTGTGTAGGCAGCAGGAAATTGAAGGTAGCATCACACAATGAAGGGAGCCACAAAGGCTGTACTCCAAAAATCTGTGTATAAACTCATTTACAAACAAGGCCTTTGCCCCCAAAAATGTACATTTAAGAACTACTGCCCTATACTAGGCTAGGAATTCAAGAAAAAGAGTAGACAGCTTTGCCTGAGGTTAAAAGAGATGAACAAAAATTTCAAGAGCTTCATTGGGCTAGAAAGAGGGGCCAGGGAGATGTTTATTTATTTATTTAAAAATTTTAAACCCTAGTTTTGCCACTTCTTGGTTCATGTTGTGTTCGCCTTAATAATGGGGAAAAAAAGACCCAGTAACCACCATGCAATAGAGCCTAAAACCAAGACTCTAGAAGATCAAGGTATTCACCTCTAACTTAATAGTCTGCTAAAGCAAAATTCAGCACTTATCATATAATAATAAAATCTAGATAATTAGAGACTATACAACTTATAAATTATAATGTCAAGGGTAGATTAAAAAGTTACTGGACATGTGTGGAAACTGGAAAATATGGCATACAATTGAGAAAAATATCAATTATTAGAAATAAACATTCAGGACTATTAGTATTAGCAGAACAAGAACTGTAGAGTAATTAATCAGCATCTTAAAGACTGTTAAGGAAAAATGCATATAATGGGTATAAATATGTGTGGTGGGCACACAATTCAAAATGAAGATTATGTATCATAGAAATGTACACTTAAAACTTATATAGTCCTATTAACCAATTTTACCCCAATATATTTAGTAAAAAGAAAAATAGAAGACAAAGAACTGATAAAACTCAATGGGACTACACTGGGTCCTCTGTCCTAAGGGCTTCCAAGGGTGGGGATTTTAGGGGTGGTCCCAGGAGAGGATCTTAACAGAATATTCATCAGCTTTACAGGGGTGGCTTTTCAAAGTTATGGCCTCCACTGATTGGTCAGCATGGGGACAGTGGGTCCTTAGTCAATGCAAGTGGTCCGTGTCAGCCCTGACATTGCTTTGTTTTGTTTTGCTGCTTTTCTGGGTCTGGAGCTAAAACACAACTGAGACCTAGATGTTTTTCTAGAGCTTAGTGTTTAATGGTATGTTCCTTCAAGAAGATCATATGAGGCTATGATCTTCTGCTCCTTTTTCCTCTACAGGGGCCTACCCCATGACCAATGGCATGCCAGGGGAGGAAAGGTCAGGGGAGGATCTGAACTGAAATAACCAGTGATATAAAAGGTCAGGGGGGTCTATCTAAACTGAATGACCTGTGATATGCTGGGGAGAAAAGGTTACCTTTTCTTGGGTCCTTGGTCCTTGTTTATTTCCCAGTTTTTCCCATTGCTAGGCACCTGGGCTTTCTGCCCTGGTGACCTTCCATACCTGGCCTGTTGTCCTTGCTCAGCTCATGTCTAACTATGTACCACAGTTGGGGAGGGGGTCTCCAGTCCCTGGCACTTGTTAGTCAGTTACTGATTGAATTAGCAAACATTTTTCCTTTGACTCAAAAACTGGAGAATTTAAGGATGTTTTCACCTGACTGAAGCAGCAATATACTCCTATCTCTTATTGCATCAGAGTATTTTTAACTCTATGATTCTATACTAATTTATTTGGTAACATTATTAACCATTTTTTGCCCTACAGAACATCACACTGGCAGATACTTAGCAGGAAAACACAGATATTATAGTATCATATATAAGCCCCATGACTAACATGACATCCAATGTAAGAAATATATCTCAAGAAAAATAAGAACCTCTTTATTTAATGAATGTTCTGAAGTTCTGGTGGTCAATGGCATGAGGAATCTCCCTTTTAAAATTAATTTTACATTGCTTCCCTTTTGCATACCACTACTAAGAAAGAATGGTGGTCCTTTCCGATTATTATTGGAATTTTAAAAACCACGTCAGCCCTGGCTGGTGGCACAATGGATAAGGCCTGAGAACCCAAAGGTCGCTGGTTTGATTCCCGGCCAGGGCATATAACCAGGTCTCCAGCCAGGTCCGTAGCTGGAGGCAGGAGAAGGGCAACCATACATTGATGTTTCCCTCTCTGCCTCTCTCCTTGCTTTTCTCTCTGAAAACACTAAATAAAATCTTTAAAAAAATTAAAAACCATGTCTAATCCAGGTGTGTGGCTCAGATTAATTTTTCAGGTAACACAGAACAGATGGAAGTCTCCTAATCAGTCTAGGCTACAATCCAAGCATATCTCACTTAAAGTTATGATATGGAAAGAAAATCAGTTGTTCCAAATATATCCTTGGAATTTCAGAAGGTAGTATGCAACCTGCACCAGACAACAAAAAGAAAATCACTATGAACATATCTAGGACTTTAGGATATCAGTCATGTGCTGCATAATAACATTTAGATCACCACTGAACCTCATATAGGAAGGTAATCCCATGAGATTATAATGGAGCTGAAAAACTCCTAACTCCTAGTGGTACTGCAGTCATTGTAACGCTATACTGCAGTGCATTACACAAAAACTTTACACGTGTCTACAACATTCAGTACAACAACACGCTGTATGGGATTGTAGCTGAGGAGTTGTAAGAGAACAGAATTTATGACCCCAAAATATGTCTCTTATTTTAGAGAGGTAACTTTAAAGAAACAGCATACAGAGGCGAATCACATTAAGAAGAAGTTACTCTTTTTGAAAGACATTAAAAATTATTAGGGAAGCTTCTACCTCTCGAGGTGTCTTCCTTGCTGTACCAAAAAGAAGGGGAAACACCTTAACTCTAGAAACTCAACAATATGAAAGAGCAGGGTTTAAGTCTGCATAGCTATCTTTTCTTTTTCTACCCTGTTTTCCTGGTAACCTCCCACACTGACTCCCCTAGATTGACTCTCCCATTCTTGAGCTGAATGAAGACGGTCTTGAAGGTGAAGGCTTCAGCCATTTCAGGGAATTTTTCATTTTTCCTGTGTTCCTCTCCTGTACGTGAGAAGTATACATGTTATTAAACGTTTTTCCTGTTTTTAAAGTTATTAAGCATTATTTTGGGGAGTTTTCAGCCAAGAACCCAGAAATGTAAAGGGAAAATTATTTTTCCTCACCTACAAATCAATAGAATCTACAATGAAGCCCAGGTGTGTGATAAGCTTCACCATCTAAGTTTTTGTGGGTGCAGCCTGTGAGGGGCACCTAAAAAGGCGTTTCCCAGAAATTATTCCCATCTGGTAAGCAGTTCATGACTGTAAACCCTTGCTTTTTGGTGAACAGCTTGAAACAGGGTGAAATGCTTGGTCTTTCCAACTCCACTTGTTTAAGTCTGTTCCCATGGTCTTCAGACTAACAGCTTCTGCATGTTCTTCCATATAGACAGGCTAATTATTAGAGGACATAAGAGAATTATGTATTGTTTATCAAAGATTTACAGGGACCTCATCAATGGACTCACTCGCACCATCTTCCTTGGATCCCTGCTGCTGCCCAGGGGTCAGCAGTGGTCAATCACCTCTTGTCCCTCTCACTTCTCCTCCACGTGATGTAAAAGAAGCTTGAAGTTGTATTTTCTAATGATAGAGTTGAGATACCACTAAGGCTCCCAGCTTGTTGTTTGGCACCTTTTGTGACCAACCAACTTTTTCTTATTTCCAGCTCTGAAGGTTTGAGTTTTGGCCTTTAGAAGCACAGGGCTCCCAAACAGACCAGTAACAGTGTCATGGTGAGAAACTACGAGAAACTACTCCTAGCTTGCCTATGGGCCCTAGTACAGCTTGAACTTCTTAATACAAGCCTATGATCTGATCCAAGGTGCTCATCATATGGTCTAGGTTACTTCTCCAGTTTTGTAGCAAAATCTGTTATCCCCAGGAGTACACCCTTCTTTCATTACTAAGCGAAGGAGGCACAGTTACGTATGAAACACCTTGGCTCTGAATATGTAGCAATTTGCATAAGAAAGTTTTAATTTTTTTTACATGATTTTGCTGGCTACATTGCTATGATATTTTTTCCATCTACACTCACAACTTCCTTAAGAGTCTCCAACGATTGATTAAGGAAGAAGAAACATACCTGAGCCTGCTTTATAGAAAACTTTACCAGATACTTGTTAATAGATGCTTGTAACAGTAATTCCTATATTTCAACTAATTTCTTTTCCTCCTTCTCTCTTTTACCATAAGTGCTATTTTAGGTCTTCCAAAAATAAGCGTACAATATTTATTAGGAAAATTCTGCAATGGAAAGAAGTAGAGGAATAGTCAAGTAGAGCCTTTACATGTTGATAAAGGTTCGAAACCTGGAAGTGAGGGAAAGAATAAAGGAAAATGATTGGCTAGGAGGACCTTACCTTTATAGTGCTAGACAGGTGAGCTCCCCAACCCCCTGAAAAATATATGCTTTCGTAAGCCACATTTTCTCATAATAGGAGGTCTCTGTCAGGCAGAAATGGGTTGGCCTTAGTACCCACACCATGTTCAAAAATGGGCTCTGGGTAGAGTGACTTCCGTGTGAATATGGTGCTGGATCCAGAAGCTCAGCAGTTGAGTTAGTCGGTCATATCTGCTCATCACTGTTGAAGTTCTGTGCTGTGCGCTTCTATAGCAACCAGGCACACGCTCTCCTCTGAAATGCTGTCATGCTGGCTTTCCTAACGGTGCCCTGAGCCAATAGGTAGCGAGCCTGGTGTGTTTATTTTCTATGCTGTCTGTTGTCTCTAGTAGTTAATTTATATAGTTTATATTTCCTCTCCTAGCTTTCAAGTATTAAAGATGTTGCATGAGTCACATCCCAATACACCTGAAACTGATCATCTAATTTGCTGGAAGTGCAGCATGCGGGGATACCAACACCCCACTTACTCACCAGCAATGATTATTAGTTGCCATTTGACTAATTGTCTAATTGCAGAACATTTCTCAGAATCTTTGTTTGCTTTCTCAGGCTACTTCAGATACCAACTGTGTCACTTCTTTTTGTTTAGATTCCCACAGAAACAGAGCCTGGGTCAAGAATTCAAACGAAAGTGGGTTATCTGGGAAGATGCAGTAGGAGTGGAAAAGTGAGAAAGATGCCAAGGAAATGTGCATTTTCAAAGCAGTACCCATGTGAGCAGCTGGATGCCAACCTTCCTGGGACATTTTACTTATTGAACCATAAGGATGAGGAAGCTGAGGTATTTATTTACTGATTCTTTTTGTCATTGTGTGAGAGGTGCCACCATTGCCAATATTGCTCAGCAATTCTTACTTGTCCTGTAAGTGGAAGAGGCACAATTCTGGGAAAACGATCTCAGGTTAAAAGTTGCAATTACAGAACTTTTCTGTTCACATTACAGAACTTTTGATGTGCAAAAGTGATGCTATGGGATGGATGGAGCATCAATAAAATCTTCAACTGGCTTGAATGATACAAAAATTAAAAGTGTATATAATATAAAGAAGATAACCAAGAACAGCAAATATTGAAATACATGCATGTTAACATGTGACTGGGTATATTATCTTTGGTTGATTCAAGCACTAAACTACTTTAAAGTTACTAAAGTGAGTAAACTTTGTAGATACATCTTTAAAATAAATTTAGTAAAATTAGCCAGGTGCATAATGATGAATATCATATTATAAATTCTGAAAAAAATTAAAATATATACAAAGCAATATAATATATCAATAGACATATTCATATATAAAATTAAAATGATAATAGGATATAATAATAATTAATATTAATAAATAGGAACACAAAGGTATAAAATGGCTTGTATTATAAATCTTCATTTAAAAATGAAGGATAAAATTAAATGTAACTACATGTTAAAATTATTTAATCTAAATAATGCTCAGTAAATTTTTACTATATACTGCAGCGTTTGGGGGAATATTTAATATGATTATATAAAAAGTTATATCAATTATAGAATGTACTTTTCATCAGAATTAACAACCCTTTCTCCTAATTAGTATATCAGTACTTGTTATATTGTCTGTTTTTACATAATTTTATTTTTAACTTTTGTTTCATTATCTTATAATTTGTAAATAACATATGGAGCTATAAAATTATAACTTGAAAGTCTCTTTTAACAGAAAAATTTAAAGGCTTTTTTCTCATACCTTACATATTCTTACTTCTATCATATGGTATCCTATTTTTAGTTTGGGTTATATTTTTCACATACCTTCTGTTGGTAAGACAGATTCATTTAAAAAGTTTTGTCAGTTAACAAGGAGCAAATTCTGTTTATTTCCAATATTTTTTACCTTTTAATTTATTATAATCCCAACTCTGAATAGATAAAAATAAGTAAAAGTGTTTACTTCTGCAGCTGATTCCTAAGCCACAACTCATCTTTATGACCTAATTCCCATATCTCCCACTGTAGATTTTCATATTCTCATCTAGCACTTCACCTAAGCTAATTCACTTACAAGGTGGTATAATCCAGATCTTTATGCCTGTTTTCAATGGCCTCTTCAATGGTCTTGACATTCATCCCTGGCCTGGTAGCTCAGTTGCGTGGAACATTGTCCCAATATGCCAAGGTTGTAGTTTGATCCATGGTCATGGCACACACAATGACTTCATAAATAAATGGAACAACAAATCTCTCTCAAATCTCTCTCTTTCTATATCTCTCTTTCCCCTTCTTCTCAATTTCCAAATAAAAACAATGGCCTGGCCATACTTAACATCCTAAATGGAAGCAAGAAACACTCCAGGGAGTAACAGGTTTCAAACACACTCCTCCCTACCTACATTCTGCCTCATTAGAGCTAGCTCCTCATGATACCTGGGTTTGACTCCCTCTCTTGGTAAAGTAACTCCCTTTTTCCTCTCTTGGAAAAACAGCATGAGAACTCCATGCGGCAGTCATTGCTTTACCCACATTCTGCTCTCTGAACAATCACTAAGGTAACGAAGCCAAGAGTTTGTCCACCCCATGCTGCAGACTGCCAGTTGCACTGCCACTGGGGCACAGTGAAGGGAGGTGGCTTTTATTGTACTACTCAATGGGCAGCTTCCATTGGAGAAAACTGGGCTCCTTTGTGAAATACAGACAAAAGGCTTTATAGAACAAAAAGAGTAAGTTATCATGAGTAAGGGGTCATTGGTGAAGCCGTTTATGAGTGAGGTAAGGGCAGGAAATCAAAATTCCAGGTATTGAGGTCAGCTTTGGTGTCCCTCAGTCCAGTTTCATGAGGATGAGGCTGGAGGTCCCCTTTAGGGTTTAGGAGTTTAAACACAGTTTAGGTCATGATGTTATCTTTAATTCAATAGAAACTCATCATATCAGGCAGTTAATGACTAATAAAGGAAAGGGTTAAGCCTTATAGGATATGCTGTGAAGAAACTCAATAGAGAGCTAGGGCTACATATTAAATCAAAATCATACCTTAAATCAGAACCCTTGGTTTCAGTTTTCATTTTCTTTCACAAATTAAAAAAAAAAAAAAAAAAGAAGAAGAAGAAGAACCTCTTAAGACTGCGTGTTACTAGGTTACTTTGAGGCGTAGAGGTAGAAGCTATACACCTGTGACTTGCTCATTGCATGCTATTGTTATTTCAGTTGTCTTGGTTATTTTGTTTTTCTTGTGGTCGAGCAAGTCCAAGGCTAAGCAGTTTATATAATGGTTAGTGACACCAGCTGACTAACTTCTTGTGTTTGTTAGTTCAAAGTATCGTACAAAAAACCTATTTTTTTAAAAATTAAAGATATTTTCTAAGGGGTATTAACTCCTCAACTTTACCAACTCTCTGGAAATTAGGTCCCCTAACTCAGCAGAGCCTACCTAAATCTGTGAAATATAAAGCATGTGGGTCAATAAGATACTGGAAAGAAAAACCCATTGTACTTCCCTCTCCTTCCCCTACTCATGGTTTTCAGCCCTGTGTACTTTAGCTCTGTGGGACACAACACCACTTAGTGTGCATTGATTCAATGTAGACTGCTGCCTCTGAGCTGATGCCTCTAACGAGCATCCAATAGCCAATTGAGACCGCTCCTTCCAGTGATACAGTATTTGATACTACAAATGATCTTTTACTCACTTTTGTACCTAATTTGCTCTGAAGCAGATCCTTTATTCTGTGGCATTATATTCAAGGTTCCAAATGAGAGAGTATTGCATTCATCAAAAGTAAAATCACCCAATAGTGATGCTGGCAAGGAAAATTACTTCCACATTAGGCATCGCTTCTGGTAAGAATACATCACTGAACACTGCCAGATAAAAATGTTGAACGTAATCACTGCAGTACTGAGTGACTAGTGTGTCTTCTTGAGATTTGTACTACATGGAAGACTCAGAATTAGTCTCTACTACTGACATTTTGGTGAGAGAAGTTGTTTTAGTCAGTTCAAACTGCTATACCATTAATAGCATAGACTGGATAATGTCGACATAAAATATCTAATCCCGTAGAGAAATTTAAGAAGAGTATTTGAGACAAAATGAGGACATATGCCCAGGAGCAAGATCTCAAATGCTCCAGAGAATAGCAGTTTTGCAGTTTTTATGTATTTTAAATTAAGGAGGAGATTTAAAGATTGTATGTAAGTGGAAGAAAGCACAACAGAGGTTAAATTACAAGATAGTTAACAAGATTATATGCTCTCTTGAGGGTTACTACTCCCTTCCAGGGTTATTATTTATGATATTTAAAAGGTGTGTTCATATAAATGCATAACAACAATGGACAAGGTTGCCTTAAAGTCCCACTAAAGAAATTATAGGTCTGGGGCATGACTATGCACCATAACCTGCCTGGTTAGGAATTCATGATTAGATCACTGCATGAGGTTACTTAAAAAAAAATAACAAGCTATTTTTGTTCACAGTAGCTTAAACAATGAACATTTATTTCTCACAGTCTGAGAGCTGTGAAGTCTGAGAATAGGGTGCTAGCATTGTTGGACTCGGGTGAGGGTCCTCTTTCTGGTTTCTTTACTTGGCAGAGACAGAGAGACAGACAGACAGATAGAGAGAGAGACAGAGAGAGAGACAGAGAGAGAGTGTGTTCTCATTGCTTAATCCCTTATGAGATCACCAATCCCATTAAGAGAGCTTCATTCCTGATATCATTATGTCCCAAGAGCTCAACCTTGAAATACTATCACATTGAAGATTGTCTACTACACATGAATTTTGGGGTAACAGATGTTCAGATCATAGCAGAAGTCTAATCTGTAAGGTCTATGCCTAACTCCATCAGCATTAGTGTTAATACTTTTTTCATAACCCTAGTGAACAAGCTTGGGGGTGCTGAGGATAGAGACTAGTTTTGGGGGGAAGGGGCTCCTGATTTGAGACACAAAGTCCCACACACCTATGCCTGTTTGCATCACGTCCAGCCACACTTTTTCCCCAAGCTTCCATATATCTGATTTTTAATCTTGTTTTCTTTAAAACTCTCCTCAACTACCTCAGCCATCTGATAGTGTACTCCCTGATTATATATATATATATATATACACACACATTCCCTGAGTCACTTTTCATTGTACAGTAAACAGACAACAAAGAGTAATGCTTGCAACACTGTCTGCTGAGATGTCCTTCATTACCGTAACACAGAGACACACTTTCTGGTTAATGCATCATTACATTTACAGTCTGTTTTTATCCTATTCTCATATATCAAGTTGCCTCATATGTAAACCAGACCCAGTATATCTCTTCTCTTCTGGGATGTGACTATAACAAACCTTCTGATAAGGTCATAATTGTGAGCTGAGGAAAAAGGCCTGTGCAAAAATAGGTATATGATCTATACAATCAGTTCATGATATTAAGTGGTGTGAGAGAGACCTGCTTGACCCTGATCCCAAATGGTCATATTCATGATTTGACTGATTTGTACTGCAGTTGACTTAAGTTGAACAAATATATCAATGTTAATAGGTAGTTCCAGTCACATCATCACTTAATTTCTGTGATCAGGTAGGTCTCCTCTAGGATCATGGGGTAAGCAGAATTCTACAATGCCCTGCAAGATTCTTATGGCCAACACTGCACACACCCTGTATAATCCCCTTTCCTTGATTGTAGGGATGATCTATAAAAGTAAAGAAAATTTATATCTGTGATTAGGCTGCAATACATGGAAAATGTGAAGAGATTTTGCATATGCAATTGAAGTTCCAAATCAGATTGAGCTAATTAAAAGAAAGATTATCCTGGTTAGGTCAGAATTAATTGGGTAAAAGACCTTGAATGGGGGCCTGAGGCTCTTACTGATTCTTTTGCTGTCTTTGAAGATACTAGATTCCAATTGTGAGAAAGCTATATGAATAGAACTTGAGGGTTGCCTCTTGAGCAACCTCCCATCCACGATCAGAAACCTGGGGTCTCAATTTTATAATCAAAGAACTAAAAGATGTCAATAACCTCATGAGCTCAGAAGAGCATCCAGAATTCCAGATAAAAATGCTGCCCTGCCCATGCCTTGATTTTTACCTTGGGAGACCCTGAGCTGAGAAACTAATTATAGTGTGTCTGGAGAGAAAAGGAGATAATAAATGGATGCTGTTTGAACCTGGTAATTTGGTGATAAAATTTGGTATGCAGCATATGAAATTTACACACATCATTAGCACACAGGGAGCTTCTTTTCATGTATCAATTTGTTCCCCGTGGAAGAAGACGTTGCCCAAGGGTTGAAGGCTCTTTTTTTTTGGAAATGTTTTATTATTATGTCTTCAGAGATTTGTTTTGCCTGAGTCTCTATCTTCTTCCTTTGGATAATGTTCTACATATCTCTTACACTTTTCCTTTGTTGTTTCTTTTCCCTTGATTGAGATATACTTAAATTGATTTATCTTTCAGCTCAATAAGTATATTATTTTTTCATTTCACATATCTGGCAGGACTCATCAGACACCAGAGGGTACACTCAATTGAGCCTTTTATTTAAAGTGAATAAGATATGGTACAGTAAGAAAAAGATAATGTAGCCAAGCACTGACACTCTGAAGGACACATCATGAGTCTCCCCTTGGGTTCAGTCTTTGGGAGGAAGCCTATAATGAGTTTGTAACTTGAACCTTCAAATCTGTACAAAGTATCTTGGCTTTAGAAAGTTCATTTAGAAAGTTCTCTGGCCCTTTCAGTAGTTAAAGTAGACCTTCAAACTGGTTACGGTGGCTGCTCTTACAGAAAAATTTCAAATATTGAAAAAAAACCACATCATAAATGCTACTGCCTTTATCTTCATAAATAGTAAACACAACAAACCAACAGGCAAACAAAAGGCAGAAACCCAGGTATCCCCTGAGATAAAGATGCAACTTTTTCAGTCCAGCTTTTAATCAGTTATGTTATCTATAGATTGTTCCAGATCACAGATTGCTATGTCTAGTCTTTTGCTAAACCCATTTAATAACTGTATCATGCATTTTTACTATTGATCATGTGTATAATTCCAAATCTTTGTTAAAACTTCCCAGATTTTCTCCATGCTCTCTTTTTTCTTCATCATATTAATAATGGCAATTATAATTTATTGTCATTCTCAACAACTCAATCTCCAGCATATTGATTATATTAGTTACTGTTTCTCTTACACTGTGGTTACTAGAACATATCTTTTTGCATCTCTTATAAATTTTGAGTAGGTATTTAAGTGTAGTTGAAAGGTATAGGACATTTGGGATGTGACATTTCTGACAGATGACAGTTTATTTTATAAGAGATACTAGGGTTTGTTTTTTAAATTCTGTGCAGAACTGCATTGAAGTTTGTGAGATCTATTATTTTCTCATACTAATCTGCATACTTTTCCTTAAATTCTTAACATAGGTATTTCAAACTTTTGGTAAAAAACAAAAAAACAAAAACCCTTTGTAGATTTACTTTTTCTCTTGTTTTTTCTTAATGTGCTCTCCACTTTTGATGCCTTTGTCATTTTTATATGAATGTCAGGCAATGAGTATGAGAAGAAAGAGAATTTGAGGCCCTGGGTATTGTTAATTTTCACCAGCATTGATTTTTTAACTTTAGGCAAATAGTTGTAAAGATGAACATCCTGAAGAACAATCTGTAGTTAAAAACAATATGAACATGGGTCATTTCAGGTCTACCTTTTACAAGATGTAATCCTCAAGAGGCCCACATGAAAAACCTGCGGTTTTATTTAGCCTCATTTTTTAAAGCAGTGAAGTCTAATTTTTGCATTCCCCTCAAGCCTCATAAGAATGCTAATAGCTATGTTCTCTTTCTTAACAACTTTAATATTGTGTTCAAATTGTCATACATCTGAAGGGGGAAAACAACAAAGTTCACTTCTCTGGTATTCTCTTCCTTCTTATATTTTAGTTTCACAAATCCTTGTTTTATTAGCTCACCATTCTTTTATACACATTAAAAAATACTTTGTTTAGATTTTCTATTTATGTTGAATGAGTGTTGTCATATATTAGGTAGACTTCTTTTCACAGTCATGTAAAAGGATACATAGACTGTCAATTAATTCTGAGATTATTATACACATATATACATATATGTGTATATGTATATACATACAATTATATAATATATATATTATATGTGTGTGTGTGTGTGTGTGTGTATGTGTGTGTGTATGTATCATAAATAGAGGAACGGGATAGGGTCAAATATACATTGGAAGAAATAATGGCCAAAATTCTCCAGAATTTGTTGTAATATATTAACTTACAAACCAAAAGTAAACATGAATAATAATGAGTGCACAAATGATCTCACCCATTATGGGACAATAATGAGCAAAACTAACAACAAGCAAAACGGAAACAAATATATGAATACAATGAATAGGCCTTCAGTGGTCAGGGGGAAAGGGGTTGGGGGGAGGGGGGAGGCAGAGGCAAGAAAGGGGAGCAGCTTAGACAAGAATCTAGTATAAAGGAACCATGGACATGGACAACAGGGGGGATTGACTTTGGGGGGAATGGGTGGGTGGGGAGGGGGACAGAGGGGAGCAAAAAGGGGATGGATGTAATACAACAACAATAAAATTAAAAAAAAAAAAAAACTTCTAATGCACACAATTGAAAAGTGGCTAAATATAATGTTAACAAGAGTATCTTGACAGAGGCCAAATAAATTCTAAAATTGCATTTTACATAGAGGACAAATCATGGTGAACAACTAATAAGAAATAATTTAGTCCAGAACAAAATTAAATAAGATATTTCGAACACACTGAAAGAACCAAAAGGAAATGCCAGAGCAGAACCCATATAAAGCACAAATATTCTTCAATTATTAAAATAAAATAATGCCATTTTTATTTATTAAAATTGAGATAATTTATTGACAGTAAACCTACAAGACATAGTAACAAAAATTCTTCATACCAAAAAGAATTGACACAGATAAAAATTTCTCAGTAGAAAAGAACACTATGAATAGTAAAGATGTAGGCATACACAAACTATTACATATATTTTCTTTTTTTTAAAAGATATATGACCATTTATCAAACATAATTGGTATTTGTGCAAATATAATTTAAATCTAAATAGTCCAAAACTAAGGATGCACATTTTAATCAATTAAACTACCACTAAAATATAATACATAATTTATAGTTCAAAAATCAACAAAATCAACAAATAACAAACTATTCTAAAAGTAATGACATCATTTTCACCTACGAATAGATTAACCTCTGCAAAGAGAAACTGGAGGTTCTTAAAGTTTGGGAAAATTATCAAGAGCTAGGTGTATGCTATTGTCTACAAGAAACACACCTAAAAATTTAAAAAGCATTCTAGACAACTCGATTGAGAGACAAAGACAAATCCACTAATTCCCTTTCATCCACTAATTTAAAAATAACAAGATTTATAAATAAAGAAATACATATACACATACATAAATATTGTGAACACTCAATTAACTTTACTTAATTGATCATCTGGACACTAACTCCAAAAACTAGAAAATAATCATCTCAAGTCCATGTGGTTTGCTCATGGGGTTAGACCACATGCTATATCAAAAAATTAGTTACATAATATTACAAAATTAAAATTCTATAGAGTATATTCTCTATTCATACCATAAGTAAATTAGAAGTCAATAACAACATACTTAGAAAATCCCACTTTATTTCAAAGTAAATGGCAGTCGCAAATAATACCTGGTCAAAGATAATAATTACAAGGAAAATTAGATGTGTTAAATGATACTAAAATCACAACATCAAATATAAATGCATGGTACATTGTCAGCACAGTGTTTAGAAGTTGATTTATGGGTATAAATATACTTAGTCATTGAATTCAATCACTTCTGTCATTTTATGGCTCCTAAACATGCACCTTATGATTCATTGAAAAAGCTCTTTTATTATTAAATGTTTTTGAAATAACATAATTTCAAATATCTGTGTTTTGTTTTATAATGCCACAGAATAGGCTTCTCATTATTAAACTTGTTGTTGATGAGTTCTGACAGTTTATAACTTAAATTGGTGCTGAGAAGAGAAGATAAGAAGCGTCTCTCTTGTAAACACAGAAGGAAAGAGCGAGCGCTCCTCCTGGTTTTGCTGATTGCGGCTCCTCGGGTGGCTTCATATCATATACGCCAGATCAGGGATTTGGGGCCAAGAGATTTGTTCAGCACAATTACCTCCAGTAGAGAACTACATAACTATGCTGAGCTGTAGTTTGCAATAAATAATAAATAGCAGACAAAGCCTCAAAACAGCTGAACAGCTGTCCCCACAGCTAACAGTGGAGCAAATCTTGAGGTCAGACACGAAATGGAACTGGGGAGCATACACATGCCCAGCTGCCAGGGCTAACAGAACACATATCTTAACATCTGTGAGGCTGTCGCTGCCAAGCCTGTCTCACAAACAGCTTTCTCTATTGACTTTGGATCTGCTTGCAATGAAATTTTGCATATTCAACACTTAGAACTAGAATGAAGAATATATCATATTCCTGTTGAAATTGTTAACGGATGCATAATGATTTTCTTTTTATCAAAGAAGAAATATAATTTAAAAAATTTAGTCCTTTTGGTCAAGGGCTATGTTTATTTCATTCATTTTCTTATTTATTATCATCTAAACCATTAGAATAATCATTTAATACTTCACTTTGCTTAATTGTTCAATTATATTTTTACCTAGAGGCTAAGTTATTTCATATATCGATATATTATTTAAAAATTATTCATTAAAAACAACTGAATATTGTTTACTTAATTGAGAGGATTTGATAACTTTTTTATTCACTATCAAATGTATAGTCTGAGCAAACAACACTATTTTTAACCTTATTATTTGTCATTATTGGTGTAATATGTTGTATTGCTAAGTAAAACGACATCAACTACATGGTTGGTACAAGTATAAATTTGTTACACAAATACAAACCACAGACCCAGGTGAAAGATGAAATTTTGTTGAATTATTTGGTGTTCCCCAAAATATGGAATTGTAGTGGCACAATCCACTATGTATTTTGCCTTTTCCAACTTCAAATCTCTAGATCAAGCAGATGTCAGAGAGATACTATGATACGGTGATGGTCCTGTGAGGTAATTCAAAGAGCTTCTACTTTTAAATTTCAAGTGACTTACATAATCTCTTGATCATACATGTTTGTGCTAGATACTGGCTACATGCCTGATTATGTAAATGGGTAAATGCAGTAATTGGGAAGAGGTTGTGCACATACAGTGGTTATTGAGAGCCATGGTGCATGGACAATCTCATGGCCTGGCCTCAAAACTGCCTGAGATTTTTGTCCTATAGACCTCTTTCTGGTCATGAGAAGATGCATTCACTATTACATTCATATGGTTGGTGCAAATGCAGATTTTGAAAATTCTAGAATTATAAGCTATTTTGAGGTACTATCAACTGAGAAAATGAATATTCCTATTATAGAGATAGGTATTGTGTGAACCAATTTTTATTTTTTAAAAACTGGTTGAATTACATAACTGTCTTGTTATGTTCATTAAGTATCTCTGTTTATGATATAATTCTTTATGCAAATTCTCCTTTAAAATCATATTTTTATTTAAAATGACTATATCAATATTTTATTTAAAACATGCTTCTTATGAATTATTTACCATTTTATTTCCTGTGTTCTCTAAAATAGAGTTTCTGTTATTGAAAACACTGCATGTGTTTGCTTAAATATTAGATATAGTGAAAAGCAAACCAAGAGGTCTTTTCTCTCTTATCTGATTACTAATTTCCCTTACTTTATTGAATAAACTTTGCATGATGTTCATGTATCAAACTCTGTATGATGCTTAATTTACTGGATTAAATATACTGAAGCTAGATGATAGGTAATAGTAATGTGCTGAAAAGATGTCAACTAGAAAATAGTACTTTCTGGAATGGAAAGACATATAAAGGGAATAATAATTATCTAAGTATCAAAAAGAAAATCCCATAGAAGAATGTTTATAAAAATTGTAAACACATAGCTCTGGCTGGTGTGGCTCAGCGGATTGAGTGCCAACCTGTGAAACAAAGGATTGCTGGTTCGATTCCCAGTTGGGGCACATATCTGGGTTGCTGGCCATGTTGCCAGTTGGGGGCTGTGCAAGAGGAAACCACACATTGATGTTCCTCTCCCTCTCGTTCTCCCTCTCTTCCCCTCTCTCTAAAAATAAAAAAATAAAATATTTACAAAAAATTATAAATACATAAGTAATGCGATATTCAATATCATCCAAATTTATTCTATTACAATATTCTGTGAAAGGATCTATTATGTCTTTGAAGACATCTGCCTGTGGAAATGTTCAATGAACGGCGTTTTACTAATTTTAGAAACTTTGTTTTATATTCATTGTT
Organism: Noctilio leporinus; assembly: GCA_004026585.1. Lineage (NCBI taxonomy): Eukaryota > Metazoa > Chordata > Mammalia > Chiroptera > Noctilionidae > Noctilio > Noctilio leporinus. The sequence goes on along the minus strand of PVIW01003158.1, from coordinate 59,109 downwards.
ATTTTTCTGTTGTTTTATTTTTGAGATAACACCTCTTGCAAAATTCCTGAAAAACTTTTCCTACTTTCTCATCTGTCTGTCTGTACATTTCATTGATATCTCCATTGATATATAGCATGTGTACCCACATTATGAATTCTATGTTCAATATAAATTCCATATATATTTTATGAATGCTATGTCATTATATAAAATACTACATTTAATATCTATTTTTTCAGTTTTTTAATTATACATGTCTGGGAGAGAAGTGTTATTTTTAATTTTAATGTACTTAATTTACAACTTCTCTTTTACTAATCTTTTTCTTTTTAAAAATATTATCACATATTCCAAGGTATTGAAATAATCTCATTGTTTGGATTGAAATAACTTCATTTTCAGATGTTTTTGTATGTTTTCTTTTCAATTTATAGCCCTAATTTACATAGAATGGATTTTTGTTTATAGTATGATGTTGAGGTAAAGATTGTTTTCCATATATTTACCCAATTGATTTTATTTTTGAAGGAGTGTAATTGAGCTTTTATGGGCCAAATTGTGTCTTAGTGCTTCCCTGCCACATTTCTACATTGTTCCTGAAGTATAAGAGTGAAGTATAATCAGAAATACCTACTGAGAGAATAAAATTTAAGTGTTAATAAGCTCAATCATAGATTGGATAAAGCTGATCTTCCAAAATGTTGTCTATCATAAAGCTGTGAGCTTGTCATCTATAGAGTTTATTATGTTGAGGTATGTCCTTTCTGTACCCAGCATATTGAGATATTTTATTATAAAGGATGTCAAATTTTGTCAAAAGCTTTATCTGCATCTATTGAGAAGATCACATGATTTTTATCTTTCATTGTATTAATGTAGTGCATCACATTTATTGATTTGTATATGTTGACTCATCCAGGGATAAATCCTGGTTATGGTGTAATGATGATTTGGGGTAGCTAATATTTTGTGGACTATTTTTACATCTATATTTATGAGGAATATTGGCTGGTATTTTTTCTTGCAGTATTTTTATATGCTTTTGCCCTCATAAATTAGTTTGGGAGTATTCTCTCTACTTCAATTGTTGTTTTTGTTTTTGTTTTTATTTTTGTTTTTTGAAAGAGCTTGAACAGAATTAAAATTAATTCTTTATTATATCTTTTGCAGTAATCAACTATGAAACAATCTGGTCCTGAGATTTTCTTTACTGGAAGTCTTGAATACTGGGCTCAATTGTCATGTAGCCTCTTCATTTCTGATTTTATTTGAGTCTTCTTACTTTTATTCTTGGCTTATCTAGAGTTATCAGTTCTGTTTTTTTATTCAAAGAACCAGCTCTTAATTTTGTTAATATATAGAGTTTTTGGTTTCTATTTTACATATTTCTGCTGTCATATTTATTTCCTTTTTATTTTAGCTATTTTGAACTTAGTATTTCTGTTTTCTTGGAGTTTAAAATTAGGCTGTTTATTTTTTTATCTTTCTTTCTTCTTAATAATAAGCATTTATCACCATAAACTTCCCTCTTATAATTGATTTCGCTATTGCCTGTAAGTTTTGGTATGTTGTTTTTCCGTTTTTATTTGTTTTAATACATTTAACATTTTTTATTTGGTTTCTTCCTAGATTTAATGGTTGTTCAGGAATATGTTTAATTCCCATACATTAGTAAATTTTTCAGTTTTCCCTTTGCTGTCTTTTTCTAGTTTTATACCATTGTGCTCAGAAGAAATACTTGGTATAATTTCAATCTTATATTCAATAAATTTTATTTTGTGACCTAACCCAACAGATCTTTAAAAACATCTCATGTGTGTTTTAGAAGAATGTCTTATCTTGTTGCTATTAGGTGGAATGTTCTATGTACACCTATTAGATTTATTTGACCTGAAATATAGTTCAAGTCAATGTTTTCTTATTGACTTTCTATCTGGATGATTTATTTATCCACTGTTGAAAGTGTGATATTGACATTGCCTGCTATTACTGTATTACTGTCTGTTTAGCTGCTCCAATATTAATTACATGTATATTTACAATTTTACATCCTTTTAATTAATTAACCCCTTTATCATTCTATAATGATCATTTTGTCTCTTATTATATTTTTTGACTTAAAGTCTCTCTCTCTCTCTCTCTCTCTCTATATATATATATATATATATATATATTTTTTTTTTTTTTTGGGGGGTATAAATATAGATGCCCCTGGCCTCTTTCATGTACATTTTTTTTCCAAATTTCAGTTTTCTTTCTTTTTTTGTTACTAATTTATCGCTGTTGTATTATAGTTGTCCCATTTTCTTTCTCCCATAGCTCTCCCTTGCCCCACCCTCCCACAGTCCATTCCCACCTTGTTGTCCTATGTGTCATTTATACTGGTTCTTTGACTCAATTTTCTGTATGTAGTTTGTTGAATTACTTTAGTAGGATTATTTTAAATTCTATGTCATATAGTTAATAGATATCAATGTCTTTAGGGTCAGTCATTGGAGTTTTACTAGTTTCCTCTGTTGGTGTCATTTTCTTTGATTAGTCATGATCCTTATGGTCTTTTGCTGGTATCTACACTTTTGAGGAAGTAAGCACCTCTTCCAGTTTTTATAGTCTGGCTTTGGCAGGTGGACTCTTTCACTAGTCATCCCATGCAGAGATTCTTGGTGGGCTGTCTTTTGGTGTCCACGGATGGGTTTGTTGCGGGAGTTTGTGAGTGGACAGGTCTGGTTCCTGGGTCAACAGATGAGAACTCTGGCACTTGAATACACAGTGATGGGGCTGCTGCCTGGGTTTGCAGGGACAGAACTTGGTTCTGGATCTAGGGGGACAGTTAGGATCTTGAGACCATTGAAACGGGCTTGGCATCTGGGCCATCTGCATTAGAATGGGCTGAGAGCATGGTTTCAAGGAACCTCCCGGGACTGTGGAAACTGGCACATACCAGGGCATGTCAGGGCCCCAAGATTCATGGGAGCCTGCTGGAAGCCTGGTGCCATGGAGTTACCAGGGGCATACTAGGGTTCATGGTGAGTATGGCACTTCATCACTTACTCCCATGAGGCAGTCTCTTTTTTTTTGCTTCTGGGCTATTGGGTTTGAGAGAGAGGTGAGTGAATAACATGGCATTTTTTTTTAGCTATTTCGATGTGTCTTTAAAATTTTTTTTTGTGCTTCGCTCAGATGGTATACTTTTGTACCTGAAATTCTAGCTTTATAAAAATAATTTTGTTCAATTCTCTAGCCAGGGCACATAACCAGATTGCAAGTCAGGTCTCCAGCCAAGTCAGTAGCTGGAGGCAAGTGAAAGGCAACCATACATTAATGTTTCTCCCCCTCTCTGTCTCTCTCCCTTCCCTTCTCTCTGGAAATAATAAAATTAAATTTAAAAAAGTTTGGATTTGGATAGTTTTTAAATTGATGACTCTGACAAAGACAGGGAATTTCTATATTTCCCTGTTTCTCACTTTTATACTTACAGTGTATTTGAAATATCAACTATTTCTTTTGTAGTTTGTTCTTTTTATTTTTTTTTATTTGGGATCATGAAAATATTTTACATTTACTTTTATAGGAAGAAAGGCAATACCTGAGAGAGTAGGCAAAAGAGTGAAGCTAAAGAAAGGAATTAATGTATTTAATTCAGAAAAATAAAAACTTGAAAATGTTAATTTACTTATAAGAAAAAAAAGATTTAAATTTTTTTCTCAATTTAAGAACCAGTTTACCAAACATTTCAGACTATTATGTTTATGTTTCAATATATGTTTGATTATGCAGTGTTTTAACTAATAGTTTATCATATATGAAATATGTATGATTTGTACTCTTAAGAGTACTCTTTCTTAAGAGCAGGAATGCACTGCTGAATTACTAAGGAAAGACTGCTGTGTACTGCTGCTTTAAGTTCAACTTCTGACATTTATCAATACTTTTACATAAGAAATAGAAATCCTAACTAAATTGTTATTTCAACATTTTGAATTTTCTATTAAAGAATTTTTCAAAGAATTCTATTAAAATAATATTTAAAAATCTACATTTTTATGTTGTCTGGGCTCATTTTCTCTGCCCATTATATATGAGAGGGGAAGGGAGGAAAAAAGACAGGGAGAGAAAATTGATTGGTTTCCTTCTGTATCCACCCCAATTAAGGACTAAACCCACAACTCAAGTACTTGTTCTGACCTAGAATCAAACTTGTACACTTTCTGTTTTCAGGATGACACCCAACCAGCTGAGGCACTATGGCCAGGACCCATTAAATAAATATTTATTTTACTTTGTCTTTAACTACTTGATAGGAACTAAATTCACCTAGTGGGAATTCCTTATGAAACAAATTGTCAAAATGGTCTTTACTTTAAACCATTACCCCCATAATGTGAACACTATGAAGACTTTGAAATAATATGCAGAAAGCTTCAAAAATTCTTACTTTTTTATCACTATGTTTTCCACATTCATGCTAACTTTTTCATTCTTTGTCCCTCTCAGAGCTAAAGAGCCATGGAATTATAGTGTAATATGAGGAAAAGAAAAGGGCATTTATTTAAGCACAAAGACTGATCCTCTAAATCTTTTATCAAATTAATTTTGTTGTTTACATTAAAAAAGTAATATGAACTATTGTGGCAGACATTGATTTGAGAGTAACTTATATAAATATCTTCTAATTAAAATATACAAATATGTGTTTATTTGAGTCAAGAACATAATTTTAAATACTTTGAAGCAGTAACTGTGTTTGCCTTTACTTTAAAAGGAAAATCAAAGAGAGAAGGCCTAAGTTTGAAACTTAGATTTGTTGCTCATTGTTTAAATTATGTTGACTAATTATTTAAAGTCTTTAATGCTCAGATGCTTCTGTATGAAACATGTATATCACATATAAATATAACATGTTATAAATAATATTATTAAATCCATATGATAATATAGATTCATAAATGTAAAATTAGGCATAAGTATAAATACAATATACACAAGCATCAAAATTTTATTGCTTTCCTGTTGTTAATATATTTTATTCATTTTGCTATTACAGTTGTCCCATATTTTCTCTCCACCCAGTGCCTCCAGTGCCTCCATTCCCCTGGCAATACCCACCTTAGTTCATGACCATGTGTCATGCATATAAGTTCTTTGGCTTTTCCATTTCCTTTATTATTCTTTTTTTTTTTTAAACATTTTATTTCATTATTTTTAGAAAGAGGGGAAGGGAGAGAGGCAGAGAGGGAGAGAGACATCACTGTATGGTTGTATTTCACCTGCCTCCAGCCACAGACCTGACGGGAGACCTGGTTTGCAACCTGGTTATGTGCCCTGGTTGGGGAATCGAACCTGCGACCTTTGGGTTCGCAGGCCGGCACCTTATCCACTGTGCTACCAGCCAGGGCTTTCCTTTATTATTCTTAAGATCCCTTTGCCTATTCTGTAACCACCAATGTGTACTTTTTTTTCTTTCACTTCCAGATGATTCACCATTTAATTACTGCTTTCTAACCATCAGCCTCTCAAATCACATTAATACAAAGTTTTTGTTATTTCAAAATGCTTACATTAATTTATTTGTTTAAAGAGTTACTTTTTAAAGTAATATCAATTGCAATATTACCAAACATCACTGTTACAAAATACATGCTTGTTTGAGGGTGTATAATATATAGATTTTGTTAGCAATATATGTTTTAAATAGCAATCAATTGGTAGTTGGTGGGTTGATAAATCAGTTAATCTTTTGGTTAGAAAAGTTGCTGAGAACGAAGACCAATTTGGGATGGAAGTTGCAAACTACTAAACTATATGATTCATGTACATAAACAATATATATTCTCATGCTAGAATGTAAATTAGATGAGGTAACTTCACATCAATAGTGGCAATATACATTTCTAGTTATGAAGGCCTCCAAACCAGGGATGCTTGGGAAAAGGTATTAATGCTATAATAAACTTTATTATTGAAATGTGAATGTACCTAATCTTTACCTCAACAGACTTTTAAATATGTTCAGTGGTTATTCTAGAACCACATAGGAAGTCAACCACGAGTACAAAAAATAGCTAGAATACTATTCTACAAAATTATTTAAATACTAGTTTTTAAAAATTTTACCTCAAATTAGTAGATATAATAATTTCTACTCTGTGGGGACCAGCTGAATGCTGCAAGTGCCATTATTTTTGAAGGTGTCAACTTGTAAGACAAATGTAGATGAAAAACAAAAGGTATTGAAAGAAGTAAAACCTGTGCATGGCTAAAGAAAAAACAAAACAAAAACAAATCTACTATTTAAGATGGAAAACTCCAAAAGGAATAAGTTGTAGTTTCAATAGCTTAAAATAAAGTTGAGTTGTATTATTGAAGGGGGTGGGATCTGACTCAGAGATCAAATTTGTTTTTTACTGTAGGTTTGGCACAGTCTCTAGGATAGCTTTCAAAAATGTGAGTTCTGCAATACACCATTTCTGTGATATATTTAACAAAATTAGCATCCAGAGTAAAATAAGTATTAAAGAAGAAAAATGCTTAATTTACTACAATATATCTAAAATATTATCATTTAACATATAATAATTATATAAGTTATTGGCATATTTAATTTTTTTGTATTAACTCTTCAAAATCCAGTACATACTTTAAATACGTGTAAAAATATGTATGTGTGTAAATGTATTTATTGCTTTCCTTTTTTAATGTTGATGATAAATGGCCATTGAAAATTGACATCTGCTGCCATTTTTATGTTGATGTTAAAAACATAGTGATAAAGTCTATATCAAAAGGTTTTTGATTACCAAATGAGAAAATTTTGAGAACACCTTTAAATTTTATTATACAAATAAGACCTCCTTTGATTGAATTCTCATATATAGGCATCATATGTAATTCAGTTTAGGTTCAAAATAGATGGATGGATAATAAATAGATAAAATATATATAAACAAAATTGGAAGTTTTTCAAACAAGAGGGAAAGAAAAAAAAAGAAAAATAATACTAGAGCTATGGATAATCTAAGTAAAATTCTAGGCTGGCAACATTATTTCACTGTGTAGCAATAGCTGACAGATGTAATGGAAACATAGCTACTAATACTTGACAAGTTTACTTATTGACTTACAATGTTCCAAATTAGGATTTAACTACTGGCTAGTGGTAAATTTAATGAAATACATCATATATAAAATAATAATTTAAATGACCTATATAATATAAATAATAGATAACCTATAACTATCTAAAATGCGAAGTTATTTAAGAAATTCTGATTTCTCTTTAATGAAAAAGTGAGAGTAAAGAATAATATTGATAAGCAACAGTATAAACAAAAACAAAACAAAATATGATTTTAGGTCAGACCCCTTTCATTGGGAACAATAAAAATGAGATTGCTATGGCTTTGATATTGTTTTAACATATCCTTATATATAAAATAAAATATCTAAACATTTAAAAAGTATCACTGATTTTCAATTTCTGTAAATGACATAGGACTTCCAGCGGACCCTTGACTTTATTTCTTCAAATATAGGTGATGTGATTTTAAATAAATGATAAAGCCTCAAGCTCTAGACACATTTTTTTTTTAATATTTTATTTATTATTTCCAGAGAGAAAGGAAGGGACAGAGGCAGAGAGGGAGAGAAGCATCCATGTATGGTTGCCTTTTGTCTACTTCCAGCTAAGGACTTGGCTGGAGACCTGGCTTGCAACCTGGTTATGTGCCCTGGCTGGGAATCAAACCAGCGACCTTTGGGTTTGCAGGTCAGTGCTGTATCCACTGTGCCAATAGCTAGGGCCTAGATGCACCTTTTAGTGGTAGTGATTAGTTTCAGGATTTAGGCTGCTTAAAATACATACTTAGGAAGTCTATTTAAAGTAAAAGAAACATAGTATTTTTTAATATAATACTTGTACTTTCAAGAAAATTTTTCAGTAAATACTGCTTAGCAGTAGGGCCCATATCTAACTACAAAGATATACTTGCATTTTCATTATATTTTATACAGTATGTTACCATGAAAAATGTATGCTTCCTGAATTAAATACATTAATGAGCTGAGATTTTTTAAAAGGCTTTCTTTTCAATTATACATTATGTGAGCCTTAAAAAGTTGAATTATTACAAGAGAAACATAGTTTGAATGTTTGTATGAAACCTTTTTCAGGGCTTCAAGTCTGATATAAAATATTCAACAACCTTTTAGCTTATGATGTAGCAAGTTATCTCATCAGGAATAATAATTTTAATTCCAGTGTGTCCCACAGTTCCCATTCCAGTCAAAATTCTCAAGCAACCAAGATTCAAGAGGTTGGTGCTCAGTTTCAAGAAGGCAAAATTTTCACCTCCTTAATGATTTAAAAATCATTAAGCTATCCAAAGAGTGCTATGTGCTCCTCTAATGTCCTATTGTGGTTTGGTGAAATATTTGCTCACATGTTGGTTTATTGTCACTCTGTTCTCAATTTTCCCAGAAAATCTTCTAACAATTATTAAACCAAATAATAAATACAATTGAGTGATTAAAAGCTAGAGTCACCCTAGGAAAGAAAATTCATAATAAAATCTATAACTGTGGAAGCTAATATGACCCAAATGGGACAAAAGAAAGAAAGAAGGGACATAATAATTCAATTCTTTCCATATTTCCCTCCTTTATCTCCTTCTGCTGCCTCCAGTTTGTCAAATTGAACTTGACTTCAGCTGGAAACTAAGCTTGGGAGAGAAAATCTGCAGAGATCAAAATTGGGCCAGAGAAGGGTGGGTCATGTATGGGAGAGGAAGGGGAATAGAAGCAGAAAAATCGCTACTCTCTTCTGACAACTAAGAATTTTTACCTCATTTTATCAAATTTCTTATTCAAAGAGGCATTCTTTTCCAGAAAACTATTTAGATATATCAGTAGTCCTGTAATGCCAGATATAATTCAAAATGTTGGAACCACAGTTTAGAAGTAAGATGCAAGGTCCATAGCAAAACAACCATAACACCAGATGGAAAGCACTATTAGAGTCAAGAACAGAAAGAGGGGGAAACATCCAATTCTACCTTATGGAGTCAAGGAAAGTTTAACCAAGTTTTGCAGACTTTAAGGATTAGTGAGACTTAAATAAAAAGTGAAGTTGCAAGAAAGTATGAGAAATCCGAAACACTATAGAAAGGTTTTCAGTGGACTTAATGTACGCTATCTGGAAGAAACTCCTAAAACAATGGGAGCATATTAAAGGAAATAAAAATCAGGGACCGGGGTATTACTGGGACAAGAGTTACTATTTCACTTTACAGGCAGTGTTTACAGGTAAGTGTAATGGTTAGCTTTCAATGTTAGAAAGGTTGCTCTTTCAGAAATACAGTGGTGCTTAGGAAGATGCAAAAGATAGGAGAGTAATCTGGAGGTTGACATCTTGGTATACAGGACAGTGATACATGTTTAAATTTAGGTGGTAAAGCAAGCATGAAAACAGGCGCATTTTATGCAGTACAAGACACGTTGTATCAATCATTTCTAAGGGCATTACTACTTTTATTGATTAATATGCACATAATATTTTGTTCTCAGATATGCTGATGAATCTCTGTAGTAATCTGCAAGAGTGTTGGCAATGTTCAAGGAAATTTAGGAAAACTGTTGGTGAGAGTATACATTCACTTGTGAAGCTGTGTGTTCAGTGACAACCTGTTTGAATTATTTACTAGGAGAAAAATCATCAGAACTGTGGACAGTTGGAGATAGCAGCTAACACCCATCAGGATTGTTACAAGTTGAGTACAGGATGTGGAAACCTTCATCTTGGCGACTAGTTTAAAACATCCACAAAAGGCAGGAAAAGTGGAAGGGGTGGTGTTTGGGGACATCTGTAGTAGTGTGGACAATATAAATAAATAAATAAAATTTCATGTTCCTAGACATTAAAAAGGAAACAAAAACACAACAATAAAAAACAGGCACTTGAAAAATCTGTTTCCATCCTTCATTTTTTTTTTTTTTCTGTTACTCATACTGGTATTTTCAAATGCTTAAGTTGTATTTCACTAAAAGGAAACAATACTTAAACTGCAAAGAATGCTTTTATTTGAGTTAAAAAGCAATTTTAATTTATGCAACACACACAAGTACACAAAGGAATCCAAAGTTACTAACTTCCATTATATTTTGTCATGTATGGGTATGGAGGTAGAGAGAAAGGCATGTAAGTAAGTAGGTTAGGTAGGTAGGTAGGTAGGTAGAAAGATTAAAATCAATGATAATTATTCTCCATTGATATAAACATTGTATTATAAAAATAGAATTATTTGTTTTACTTGAACAAATGGAGGCACTTATATATACTTGATCAATGCTCCATTGTCATACCTGCCAAGTATAAAATTTCAGAATGTTAGCTATCATTTTTGGTAACCTATTTTACAGAACCTCATTTATTCAACTCCTTATTCCCTAATGGAAATATTAAGAGACTTTTTTCTAAAACACTGAAAACAGTTTTCTTTAGAACAATTTATTTGAAAAGTTGCTTAGTAATGCTTACATAAGCAGATAATACTGTAAATATAACATTCTTACTGAAAATACATTGTTTAAGGGGAAAATAAATACAGCATAAAATTTTATCTTGTTCATTCAAAAAACCAAAACAACATCTGTTTAAGAAGGGGTAAATGGATTTTTTGTTCAAAGGAATTTTCAACAAAAATAATAGCAAAGAGACCTCTTATTTATGACCTACATAACAAACAACACTTTGCTCTCTTAGTAAAAATGATTATTTCCTTCTCAGGAACCAATACCTAACAAACAAGGATAGAAGATAAAGATAGATTATTCAGATCAATTAGACTGAAAAGAAACATGAATAAAGGCTGTAGCCTTGTGTCAGTTTCAGACACATTACTTGGATAAGAAACCCGAAACTCTACAGCTACGAAGCTTCAACAAAGAAATGTAAGACATTTTAAGGAACAGAATAATCTTTTTTTATGTGTCTATCAAATTTAAAAATTCAGAATAAATAAATAAAATCAATTTGATTAACTTAAAATGGTATGTTCTTTGCTTGAAAAGGTAAAAAATCTTATAAGTGATATAACCACAGAGTAGGAAATGAAATTTGTCTATATGTGTATTACCATGATTGCATAAAATAATTTGAGTAAGCCATTTTATTTGTCATTTTCCCATAACACATCTTACTGTAACAAAATACATAACATGTTTTTTCTCTTAAATCAGCCATTTATTATCTCTGTATCTTTCTTCATACCTATCTAATCTTTACTTGGGCAGTAGGATGTTTCTCTTTAGTTTCATTGATATTTTAAATGCTCTATTAACAAAACTTAGATATTGATCCTCTGTCAGGCCTGTCAGAGGGAAAGAAGCCAATGCTGATATCTCAGCTTGTGATGTTCTGTGAGTGGGTCCCTTACCAGGCTCAAGGCTGCTCCCCACACTCTGAACTCATTCCTCATTCTTTCTTTCTTTATGTATTTATTAAAAGATTTTATTTATTATTTTTAGAGAGAGGGGGAGGGAGAGAGGCAGAGAGGGAGAAAGACAGACATCCATGTGTGGTTGCCTTTCACCTGCCTCCAACCACAGACCTGGCTTGCAACCTGGGTATGTGTCCTGAACTGGGAATTGAACAAACGACCTTCAGGTTCGCAGGCTGGCTCGTTCCTCATTCTTGTCTTGTTCATAGGAGATGAATTCGAGAGAGACAAACACATGTAATTGAAATGAGATAGCAAATTTATTTATGAAATACATCCAAGCAGAAAGCTGCAAGCAGGCACCCAGCAAGTCTAAATGCACCACCTATAGAGGAAATAAAGTTGTTAGTAAGTTTGTTAATGTTTGTTCTATACACTTGAGCACCTGGCTGGTACAAGCAAGTACTCAGCTAACCTGAGTGCAATGACTATTGGGATTTAGGGATTATATACTTTAGTCAGCTTTTATGTACCCCTCTTTCTCTCCCTTCTAAACCGAGGGAATCATGCGCAGCTCCAAAGGCTTTCTTTCTCAGCTAGTAAAGGCTCTGTCTTAATGACATTGCCACAGAGGCTCCATTTCCCAGCAAAGTCTCAAGGACTCCCCTCCTCATGAGCTACCTTTGCTTGTGATGTTAGGAACACGTGGAGGTCTTACAGACCAGGCTCAGGACTGCTGAGTTAATTGGTGAGATCGGACTGCCTTTTGTTTCCAGCCTCCTGTTTTAAGTTCTTTGTTAGATTGTAATTGTGGGGACTTTGCTTTGTTTTCCCTCAGGCCACTCGTTTCTAGCTACTACTTACAGTAACAGCTCTGTTTAGTGTGTCCTAGAAAACCGAAGAACAGGTTTTCGTGGGTAGTTCTTTGGAAACTTTGTGGTTCATGTGGCTCTACTAATTGCAAATGTCTAATAAATAGGTTAGAACATAATTTTTGTATTTCATGCAAAAATATCTAAATACTTATTTATTTTAAAATATTTTATTTATTATTTTTGGAGAGGGGAAGGGAGAGAGGCAGAAAGGGAGAGAAACATTAGTGTATGGCCGCCTCTCACCTGCCTCCAGCTACGAACCTAGCTGGAGACCTGGCTTGCAACCTGGTTATGTGCCCTGGCTGGGAATGGAACCAGTGACCTTTGGGTTCTCAGGCCGGTGACTTATCCACTGTGCCACCAGTTAGGGCCATGAATAGTTATTACTGCATAAAAACATTCAGTATAGGTACTGGGTTTGGTGTGAAAGTAAATGATTATCCATTAAAATAAATTGTAGTAATACATCTAACTATAAGATGAGTCGACATCTGATCTTTTTTTTAAAGATTTTATTTATTATTTTGCGGAGAGAGGGGAAAGGAGAGAGTCAGAGAGGGAGAGAGGTATCAATGTATGGTTGCCTTTCACTGGTATGGTTATATTGCAGCCTGGTTATATTGCCCTGGCTGGGAATCAAATCAGCAATCTTCGGGTTCCTAGGCCAGCACCTATCCATTGTTCTACCAGCCAGGGCAGGTGGAAACGATAGATATCTTTACTACCTTAATTATGGTGATAGTTTCATGTGTATATGAATGTGTCCAAACTCATTCATTATACATGTTAAATATGTCCAGGTGTTTGACTATTAATTATATCTCAATAAAGCTGTTTAATTTTTTAATTGATAAGTATATATGGTGGCTAGTAAATAGGTTAGAAATGGAGTACCAAAGCTAAAATCTAGAAGTGAATAGTGGTATAAGAAATAATGTTGTTACCCTTCATCACTTAATGCTTGTTTTGAAGGACATGATATATAGATCTGACTCAAGATCAGTAATTTTCATATTCATGCATTGAACATTTTTGTGTTAAAGTCATCTTTATAAGTTCAGAAAATATATAGCATTCTCTATGGCTAACCAGGACCAGCCCAGCACAATCTCAGAATTTATTTGTTCCTACTGCTTTTACTTGCTAAAACTAGAGAAATTGCTTTTTTGTTGTAATGTTATACAGGTTTATAGTTGTAGGTATGTAAAATAGTCTATTCTTGTATTATTATTTATGTATTAATTATTGTATTATTTTTATTTTGTCTACTCCTGTAGGAAGAAATGTAGATATATTGACACACATTTTAGAACTTTAATCTGGGCTATAACCAAAACATGAAAATTAAAAAAAATATTAAAAAGTAATAAATGTAGAGATTAATCAGGATGTATTATTTTATTTTTGGTATTAAGCCCTACATACCTGAAATTAAAATAAAATTGTAGAGAAAACATTTACTATCAAATAAAAATTCTCACTGAAAGAAGCAAAAATACACATACAAATTTCTGACCTGACTCAGGGAACAATTGCTTACTTCTCATTGAATAAGTTATAAAAGGAAATCTAGAGGAGTAACATTATAGATTACTTTATATTTGCAATATATCTTTGGATCTTCTGCCAAGATTGCTAAGAAAGTGTTTATGCCAATTGACTTTTAATAAAAATTTATTTCTTTTGCATATGCCAATAAAAATTCATCAGTTCTAACCACACCCAAAATAGGATTTTCAAACATTTTATAATGCAATTCTCTTAAATCTAGGTGAGCAACACAATTGTTTTCTTTGATGAATTATATCCTGATATTATCTGTAGTATTTTTAGGACTTTTACCACTATCATCCTGATGGAAGAAAGTATAATTATTCATTTGAGGTATCATTGTATAGAAGAGTAGGAAAAAAAACCCCATAAAATAACAAAAATAAGAAGTCATTTTAAAATTTAATTTATAAACAGAAAAACCAAATTCAATGTGGATAAATGCACTTGAATCAAGATAAAAAGTATAAATAAAATTTCCTAGAGTAATATCTAGGTTCATAATTTAAATCATAACATCATGAGTAAGTAACATACTTCTATGTTTAATAGACCTATCAGTATTACTCTATGTCGGTATGGTGTAATACTATGCTTAACTACCAATCCAGAATTCAAAGTTACATATAATTAACTATGTCTTTTGACCTTGGAAATATTATTAAATTTATAGATTTAACTTCTTTTTCTACATAATAGCTTAATCACAACTGTCATAATTACTTTGCAAGAATTTTGTGAGAATAGTATTTTTCCTATTTCAAGATAAAGACAAGTGAAAATAATGTTTCAACATGTTTTCATGTTTCAATAGATATTTTATGTACTATTTAAATGTTATATATTGGACGATGTGTTTAAAGGTAAACAATTCTCATTCTCTGACCCTGAAAAGTAATTGTAAATAATGCTGCAGTGAACATAGGGGTGCTTATATTCTTTCAAATTACTGTTTTGGGTTTCTTTGGATAAATTCCCAGAAGTAGGATCACTGGGACATAAGGCAGATCCATTGGTAATTTTTTGAGGTACCTTCATATTGCTTTCCACAGTGGCTGTACCAGTCTGCATTCTCTCCAACGGTGCAAAAGTGTTCCCCTTTCTCCACATCCTCACCAGCACCTGTTTATTGATTCATCGATGATAGCCTTTCTGAAAGGTGTGAAGCATCTCACTGTGGTTTTAATTTGCATTTATCTGCTGATTAGTGATGTTGAGCATCTTTTTAAATGCCTATTGGCCATATACATGTCCTCTTTGGAGAAATGTCTATTCAGGTTCTTTGCCCATTTTTAATAGAAAAAAATTTTTAATTTACAATTGTTAAAATATGGAAGCAGCATGAGCGTCCATCAGTAGATGAATGCATAAAACAACTCTGGGACATTTACACAATAAAATACTACTCTGCTGTAAAAAAGAAGAAAATTTTACCCCCCATTGCAGCATAGATGGACAAGGAGAACATTATGTTAATAAGCCAATCAAAGACAACATATGATTTTACTTATATGTGGAATCTAATGAACAAACTGAACTAAGAAGCAAAACAGACTCATAGAGAGAGGACAGGATGGCAGCTATTGAGAGGAGGTTAGGCAGTAGATGAATCTAGCAATATGGGAAAAGTACTCATGGACATGGACAACAGTGTGGTGATTTCAGAAAGGAGAGAATTTAAGGGGGCTAAATGGTAATGGAAAAATACAAGAAAATATTTTAAAAATGCTAATTGATCTTTTATCTAGGTATGGAAGGCTGTCTGAAAGAACAAACAAAATTTCCAAAATAGATTAATGAAGTATATATACCATGGATGTCAAAAAAAGAGAACTTTAATCTGCTGTGTAGGATTGAGAAAGTTTTCTGTATATGGTAGACTTTGAACTGGACTTTTGAAAATTAATAACATTGCTATTAAGGTGAGGTAAATAATGCTATTTTAATAAAATATAAAGAACTAAATGTTTTTGGACTTGTAGTTTGCAATGGGTATAGTAGAATATAACATGAATGCTATATTAACTTTATTAAACTTTCTCTGTAGGCAATCTAAGAACAATAATTAAAAAAAAGATTTTCTTTATTATTTTTAGAGAGAGGGGAAGGGAGAGAGGCAGAGAGGGAGAGAAGCATCAATGTATGGTTGCCTTTCACCTGCCTCCAGCTAAGGAACTGGCTGGAGAGCTGGCTTGCAGTCTGTTTATATGCCCTGACTGGGAATCAAACCAACAACCTTTGGGTTTACAGGCCGGTGCCTATCCATTGAGCCACCAGCTAGGGCACTCACTTAATTCTTAAATGCATATTTTTTGGTGTATGTGATATTATACACAAAAAATAACCTTTCCAATTAATAATGTTCGATATAAGCATTTCAAAAATAGGATTAGTGTAATTAATTTTAGCAATTACATTACCTACTGATGATTATTCAGTCATAATAATCATGAAAACATATTTATTGAGAATTATAAGTTCTAGGTACCATGCTACTTGTTTTGCAAATGTCATCTTCATAAAATCTTATGGCTATTATTAAGGACATTTTTCATATGGTGATATAAACTTATTAAGTATATTTTTAAAGGTTACAAAGCTATCAGTTGTGGGAGCAGAGATACAAATACAAGTCCAACCCAAGATCTTATATAATAAATACAAGTAACACAAATGTATATTAATATGTTTTTTAAAAATGCAGCCCACAACCTATTAATAATTTATGAAGTTAATTATGGTTCACCACCAAATATTGTTTAAATAGATGAAAGATAAATTATAAATATCAAAACATATCACAGTAGTAAGATTATAGAAGCCTTTTGTATTTATTTTTATTTATACACAGCCAATTAATGAAACACAACCAGAGATAAAAAAAATATTTACAATGTTGAGCCTATTAACTGTAGGAAATAGTACACACACCATCAAAAAAATTACTGAACAGTCTGTAGGGACTATAAAATTAGAGCTTATGGTGGTTATGCAAACTAAGTATTAAAAATTGGAATTCTAGAGAGGATAAAATAAGTCCATTGATCTGTACATACTTGAACAAAATGAGTTTCATTGTTATCGTTCAAGAAACAGTATTCACTTTATATCAAGTAAAGGTTCCTGATCCCAGACTTCTTCTGTAGGCATGTTTCTTTACACATTCCCTCTGATTAATTCCAATGACACTAAAATAAAAGCCAGTGCTGCTATTTGTTGCCAGTTCAAAGTAAGCAAAATTATCCTTACAGACCCTTTCTTAATCTCTTCTGGACTGACCAATTGAATAATGACACAAATGGCTGATACATAATCATATTTTCTTAATTCACACTTTTATTTCAGTTTTAGTTTTTAATGGATAATGTTATATTTAGTAAATTCTGTCTTTTATGCACAACCACTTGATATATAAGTTTACAATGTACTACAACACATTAGATTCTAATAACAATACAGGTACTGGTGTCAGGCCAGAGGAATTTTTCTGTCTATGTATGACTGAACCTTCCACTGGGTCATCCAGGGAAATAGTCTTGTAGGAAATCTTATCTCAGAGCCCTGGGACACAGAGCAGACTGATGTCACCTCGGGGTTACAGCCTCTTTGTTCTAATGTGTGTAGGGCCTCCTGTGTTCCAGCGCATATATAAGATGCCCCTTGCTGTAAGCTCCAGGGCACCACTGTGTGGGAGAGTGGACAAATGGTGCATGTTCTAGCTGACACTTTCTAGCTGCCCAGCCATGTGGAAGCAGGAGAGTGTGTATAGAGACACTTGGACTCTTGGCAGTTGTTAACTGTGACAGGAGTGAGCCAATCAAGTGTGAGCATGACAACATTCTAAGTTGCCAGGCCATGTGGTCCCTGCTTGCAATAAAACATGCACATAAGTTCTTCTTTGCCACCAGACCAGAGTCCTCCCTGCCATCAGAGCTTGCTGGTCTTGCACCTGAGGCCATGGACCTGACAACCTGATGAACAGTAATGATTATTAATGCCCTTTCATTTAGTAATTATTATAGAATAAAATCTTACCTATGTTTTTGAAGTTTATTTATATTTCTCCAGAAGATCCAATAATGTGAAGCTTGCAGCAGAGACCATTAATCAAGAGTAAGGGAGTAAACAAACAAAACATAAAAATCAGAAACTAGCTATAGCTGCTAAAGCCAAAAGTGGTTTAGTAAACTTACCATAGTTATAAATAGTAACAGAGTGGAGGAAATTGAAATTGTCTTTAGAAATCATTATATAAGGAGTTGATCAATAGTCATCTTAGAGTAATAACTGGACAATGGAAGCACTGACAAATCTTTAACGATTCTAATTTACAGCCATGAGTCACATAACAATAATCCGTTCAA
This sequence comes from Noctilio leporinus, assembly GCA_004026585.1. NCBI lineage: Eukaryota > Metazoa > Chordata > Mammalia > Chiroptera > Noctilionidae > Noctilio > Noctilio leporinus. The sequence continues at coordinate 40,905 of PVIW01003158.1, read as the reverse complement.
CAACAGATGACATATATGTGCTGAAAAATGTCTGCTGTCATAGCGGTCATAGCATTGCAGCGTAACACATTGAGCTAAAGTAGTAACGTCCCAGATCTTCACATTCACTCATTACCACTCCACCGACTTACCCAGAGCAATTCTCCACCCTGCAAGCTCCTTTCATGGTAAGTGCCCTAAACAGAGACACCATTTTAAAAAATATTTTATGCCATATTTTGCTGTGCCTTTTCTATATTTAGAGCCACCAACAATTGCCATTGTATTACAACTCCCTATAGTATCAGTAGAGTAACATGCCATGTAGGTTTGTAACTGAGAAGAAGCATACCCTATAGGTTTGTGTGATTCTGTAATGGTCACACAACAATCAAATTGCCTTATGTTACCTTCCTCAGAACATAAACATGTCATTAAGTGACATATGGTTGGATACATAAAGTATTATTTATTTCAGTCAACGGGGATATTTCAACCTAGAAAACCAATCTGTCCTAGACAAATTAATTGGTAGACATTAATTGTATCAGTATTTTTACATGCATATGAGTATGATTTTCTTAACGTGTAAAGAAAGTATTCACTGAAACAGTCACATGATTAACAAGTGAGCTTTATGTAATTAAGCTAGAAGGACAAAATTTTCCTTTAGATTTGTCAAGCTTATTACTATCCTTAGTTTGGCCCCAAATAGATAAAAACAACTTCTTACAATAATTTTAAATTAATTAAAATATAGATAATGATAACCAAACTTACAAATTTAATATTTCTTTTTTGATAAAGTAAAAGAGCATAACTTCAGATTTATCTGTACAGAAAATAACAAAAATAATATGGTGAAAAACATTTTACCTGTTTCAGTATTGGGCATATATTTGATAAAATTAATATCAAAATAAGTTATCAACTCACAATTCACACCAATAAAAAAATCAACAAAAAGTTGTGCTGTATTGGGTGTTAGAGTAAACATACCATTAAAATAATATTGCCAAAAATTATAATAATAATAATTAAGAATTTTTGAACTTTCTGCAGTGATCTAGAAACCCGAAAATAAGTATACATTAAGAATATATTATGTACTCCAAGTTCATAATTTCCATTTAGCTATCAGCCTTCTAATTTTTGTCAAAATATTATCTGTATTTTAAATATATATAGGCAGTTATCATACATAATTTCAGAATAAAATATTGAAAGTTTTTCATTTTAATATTAAATAGAATTAACCTTATTAAAGTAGTAAGCAAATATTATGGGAATTATACATTTTGATTTAGGCTTTATATACAAAACACATGCTCATGTAATCTTTAAGGACATTATCAAAGTATAACTAAAGATATAAGTAAAATATCATATATAAATATATAAAATTAAAATAAGTAAAAATTATTATTGCATATTCTGATTCTTTGAGAAATCTGCTGTCCTTATAATGTTCTTTGGAAATAAAAATGTTTTAAAACTTTCAAAATTCTGATGTCCTTACAATTTAAAATTTCATTAAAACTTGTAAGATTTCAAAATAAATTAGAAATTTTAGAAATAAAACTTATTCTAAATAACAATATAATTATTGCCATTTTGTCATTTTTTATTATTATAATTGAGTTTAATGGAACATTTTTAATTCTATTTCAAAAATCTTTAACATTTATTAAAATGACATTTTCTTACAAGATTTAAAAGTGTATGATGTTAATTTTATTTAATGTTCTATGAGAAATTAAACCAAGTATCACATAAACTAAAACTCAAAGCTGATATTTTCATACTATGGTAGTATCATGAAGAAGTCAGAATATTAATTTTTAAAGATTAATTTTTAAAGATCCACCTTGATTAGAAAAATGAATATTTCATTTTTTACATAATATAACAATTTTTAATTATTGAATGGGTTTCATGTCTTACTATCTCTTAGTCAAAAGATAAGTAACCTTAACTACAGCTCAAATTTTATTTTTGTTTTAGGTTGTTCCCATAGTTGAATAGAGTTTTTCTTAGAAACCAAATACTTTAAAATTTATAATTTATTTTTAAAGTTCTTTAGAAATGTTTATGTTCCATTATAAAAGTATACAAGTAATTATAACTTTCTATAAATTTATGATTTACATCAGACCAACCATAAAAGTTAAGAGTCTTATAATTAGTTTAGTAATATTTTTCTACTTAGTACTGCATAGACTGGGACTAGATATTTCTAGTGTATTCAAATATAATGACAGATTTTTATTTATTATCAATTTTTATTTATTTGTAATTTTAAAAAATTTAAATTTATTGTTGTATTAGAGTTGTTACATTTTTCCTCCATTACCTCCCCTGCCCTATCCACCTCATCTTCTCTCCTACAGTCAATCCCCACCTTGTTGTCTATGTCCATGGGTCATTCATACTAGTTCTTTGACTAAACCCTTCCTCTTCTTTCCCATCTTTTCCTCTACCCCTACACCTCTGGTTACCATCATTCTTCTCTTTGTTCCTATGCCTCTGTTGTATTCTGCTTGTCTGTTTGTCTTGTTCATTAGTTTTCTGTATTAGCTGAGATCATATGGTGTTTGTCTTTTGCCCCCTGGCTTATTTCACTACGCATAATACTCTCCAATTCCAATCATGCTGTCACAAAAGGTAGGAAGGGGTTCCTTCATTTTTTTCTGCTGTGTAATATTCCATTGTGTAAATGTACCATAGTTTTTTGATCCATTCATCCACTGATGGGTACTTGGGCTGCTTCTAGCACTTGGCTATTGTGAATAGTGCTGCTTTGAACATAGAGGTGCATAGGCTCTTTGAATTGGTGTTTCAGGGTTCTTCAGGTGGAATTGCCTGACCTTTATGGTCAACTAATATTTGACAAAGATGGAAGGAGCATAAAATAAAGTGAAAAAAGCCTCTTTAACAAGTGGTGCTAGGAATATTGGACAGGGACATGCAAAAAAATGAAACTAGACCACCAACTTACACCAGAATAGACTCAAGATGGTAAAACACTTAAACATAAGCAGTACCACCATAAAAGTCCTAGAGGAAAACATAGTCAGTGAAATTTCAGACATCCCACACAGCATTGCTTTCACCACTATTTCTCCCAGGACAAGGGAAATAAAGGCACAAATAACCAAATGGGACTACATTAAACTAAAAGGATTCTGCTCAGCTAAAGAAAACATCAACAAAATGAAAAAGGACACATCTGTATAAGAAAACATCTTTGCCAATGACACCTCAGACAAGGGTTTGATCTTCAAAATATATAATGACAGAATTTTAAAACCAATTCAAAAGGTGAGTTGTTATAGAATTGAAGTGGTCCTCATGGAAAGGGTCAAGGCTATGGTAAAAGTTTCAACATTGGGGTGCCTCCATTTGCCCCCCAACAGATCAAGAAATGATTCCTTTGAAGGGAAAAGACAAACTTAAGAATATCCCCTATGGCCCTGGCTGGTGGCACAGTGGATAAGGTGCTGGCCTGCAGACCCAAAGGTTGCTGGTTCGATTCCCCAGCCAGGGCACATAACCAGGTTGCAAGCCAGGTCTCCAGCCAGGTCCGTGGCTGGAGGCAGGTGAAAGGCAACCCTACACTGATATCTCTCTCCCTCTCTGCCTCTCTCTCTCTCTCTCTCTCTCTCTCTCTCTCTCTCTCTCTCTTCCCCTCTCTCTAAAAATAATACATAAAATATTAAAAAAAAAAAGGAATATCCCCCAAAGGAGAGTAATAGATTCTCTTTCCAAAACAACTACAGAATCAGGGAAAGAAATAAGGCTGAAGCCTCAGTGGCAGATGACAGATGGTCAAAATCATAAAATAAGTCATGAGCTGCAATAACTCAGAGTTAGAATATCTCAGACAATTTCAGTAAATGGAATAAACTTATGGAGGGCTCAGAAATAAATGAGATCTCTTTCAGTCATTGCTGCCATGTTCACCCACAGCACAAGGTTTCTGAAGACACAAACTGAGAACCAAAAAGTCCATGTAAGCATATTGTTTCTGTCCAAAAGTCAAGCAACACTGGCACCAGTTAATGAGGTCAAAAGAGTGATTTTGTGGGACTTCTAGAATATCTAAGAATAAAACAAAGACCTGAGTTAAAGTATTACTTCTATGACTGTTATCACCGCAATAATGGTTACAGAGCAGAGATTATTAATTTGCCAAGCAAGGGAAAATGGACCAGTTAAGAAATGTACTAAGTTGCTGAGGTGGATAATAAGGGCTTTTGAAGTAATTTAAAAGGGGGAGTTGATGGTGTTTGTTCTAAGATCTGGAAGTAGCACACTGAATAAAAAGAAATGAGTTCCTTTGACTGTACTATTCTTTAATCAGGAAGGTATCTTAAGTTTGCATTAGTAAGTGAATGTTTGTTTATTCGCACTATTCAAATCCATCACATTTTTAAAGATTTTATTTATTATTTTCAGAGAGAGGGAAGGGAGAGAGGCAGAGAGGGAGAGAGACATCAGTATATGGTTGCCTTTCACCTGCCTTCAGCTACAGATCTGGCTGGAGACCAGGCTTGCAACCTGGTTAAATGCCCTGGCTGGGAATTGAACCAGCAACCTCTGGGTTCACAGGCTGGCGTCTAATCCACTGTGCCACCAACCAGGGCTCAAATCCATCCCATTTTATCAGCTTCAGCTGTTTAAAGTAAGTTACAATGAAACAACAGTTCTGTAATATTTTAGGGAAGTGCTATTGTATATATTGAGGTAGGAAATTGATTTCTTAGTATGCATCTCTAGTCAAAAAAAAAAAAGAAAAAGAAAAAGAGCATCACTGTTTTAGAGAGGCAAAATGATGTTTGTCACAAATATATTGACTCTTCTCTAGACCCCGAATGCCTAAAACTTCACTGTTTGAAAATCACAGGCCTTAAAGATAAAAAGAAGAAAACTACTTACACTTTTCGTGGAATTATTTGCTAAAATAAGGTTGGTGTAAATGCAGTATTTTACTTCCCTTGCTGAACTGTTTGCTTTAACGTAAGAAAATGAGCTTCTCATAAATTATTTCATGAGCAAAGTAAAGGAGAATAGACAGATAATAGCTATCACTGTTGCACATTGTTAAAAGAAGCTTTACTAATCTTCAGATAAAAAAGATGTCCCATGTGCTTATCAGCAAATTCAATTACAAATGCAAAGCCAAGAAGTTTATACACGCAAAGCTAAAATCAGGTTTAGATGATTTGGAGGAATATGGATCGCTTTTTTATGAGTCTATACCTAACCTTGATGAGACAGGAGTGAAATGGAAATCATGTACTCATGGGCAAGGGTACATATATTAAAAATAATGAGATTGGTCTACACGGAGTAGCTTAGCTGGCAGATTGTCACAGCATGCTCCCTCATTAGTACAGTTCCTTGAAGCTTAAGAATGTTAGCATAAGCAAGGCTGAAATATCCAGGTGATAGTAGCTAGACAGAGGTATTTATCTTCAAACTAAACTGTTCTTTGAAGAATGATATGGTCCACAGAAATGTTATTACTTATGTATCAGTCCCAATAAAAATTACCACAAACTTCAAATGAGCACAGTTTGCTCCAGCATTTGAGGCTAGTTTTCCTTTACATGTAGATATTTGAATAAGCTATATCTAAAGTAAATTTACGTGTGAAAATAATCTTTGCTTTAATTTGAGCTAGTCTGGCTTTGCAGTCAAGAGATATTTATACCATTTTCATAGTTGACCACAAATCTTAAAATTCCTTACTGTTTTGACTATTTAGGCATCTTTGCATAGTTTAAAAATATTCAATAGAATTCAAATAATTTTTTAAAAAAGATTTTATTCATTATTTTCAGAGAGAAGGGCAGGGAGGAAGGAAGAAAGGGAAAGAAGCATCAATGTATGGTTGCCTTTCACCTGCCTCCAGCTACAGACCTGGCTGGAGACCTGGCTTGCAATTTGGTTATGTGCCCTGACTTGGGAATCGAACTAGCAACCTTTGGGTTTGAAGGCTGGCACCAATTCACTGAGCCACACCAGCCAGGGCTCCAATTCAAATAATTCTTATCATTCTACTATGCAAAATATTATTTGCTAATATCGCTACCCTGTCATGTTCTATTTAGAAAAAGTTTTACCACTATCATCAATTTTAGAAAATTTGATTTTAATTGTTTACATTAGTTCCTGAAAATTATTTACATTTTAATATAATAAGAGTTCATATTAAATAATATACTCTATTGATATAAATACTTTGTTCCATTCTTTTAAAAAATTAGAATTTACATGATGAAAATTTGATATATGTTGCTATATTTCCTTCTCAAGCTATTGTTTTGATTTTAATTATATTTTATAACTTGTTATTAATTATTTACAGGTAATTTATTGAAGACCAATCTATTTATTTGTAATCTTCATAAAGTCAAATTGTGATGACTTGTTTTGTTCTAATGATTATTTTCACTCTTTTTACATTGATTAAACCTTAATTTTATCTTGGCTTATGCTGTAAAAATGACATTCATAAGATTTCCTAAAATGTAATAAAAAGTTGTTTCAACTAAATCCTAAGTGCATTGTTTACTGTTCAAAATATTTTGAAATATATTTTCATTTAGTAAAGGAATGATATTGAATTTTATTAAGTTAAACATTCTAATGAAATCAAGCTTTATGATTTGAAGAAATACATTCAAAGGAAGGCATAATAATGGAGGAGTTACTTTTTCTTCTTTAGAGTTGCATTTAAAAAACATGGCTTAGGAGGGATATAAAATGGCAGGAGTGAGAGGCTCCATGAAATCAAGATATGCTATCTGTAGGCTATACTACCCCAAACAAGAGGGAATAGGTTAAATATTTGCAAATAGAATATATATATGTTGAACAAATCCATGATTAAATGACTTAACGATCAGTGACCACCTAGACCAGGTAGATCAACATGTAGAAATGAACAGGATGGAAGAGCAGAATAGTGTCCAATGTTCCACAGAGTTGCACAAGCTAAATTCCTCATCACATTTTGTCCCACATAGAATCAGCCATGAAATGAAGAGAAAGGTGAGAAATTTGAACTGTCAGAGGCTCAGTTTGAAATTGCTAAGAAGAAATCTGGTATGACAAACAATACGTACAGTAGAATAGAGTAAATTCATATCATTTGAAAAATGTGGGCTAGAGACAGAAACCAAGTTTTATAACGGAGAATAAGAAAAATTGAACTTCTTGCACACCTGAGTTCTGGAATTTTAATGTCATTATTTGTTGTATACAGGGCTCACTTCTGATTTCAAAAATTTTAAGAGAATTTGAATATATACATGAACAGATTTAAAAATCCAGGGCTAAGCAACACCAAACAGATACAGGGAGAATAGCCATCACACACATACACATATACACACATGTACAAAACACACACATAACTATATAAAAATGTATATATTAGCTTGATTCTGGTGATCTTCACACAATGTATACATATATCTAAATATCAAGTTGAATACCTTAAATATTTATAATTGTCATATGTCAAAGGTATATCAATAAAGTTATTTTTAAGTGATTGGTTATTAATGCTTGCTGGAATTGAGACTTTTTAGAGGTAATGCTCTGAAGAGAAGTCCATGCCTCCAGCTATGGACCTGGCTGGAGACCTGGCTTGCAACCTGGTTATGTGCCCTGGCTGGGGAATCGAACCTGCAACCTTTGGGTTCACAGACTGGTGCCTATCCACTGAGTCACCAAGTCACCAGCCAGCGCCCAATATTTTCTTAACAATAAAGCTGAACTTCCTATCATTAGTGGCTATCTCATATTCATATTTAAATATTAATATTTTATTCTTTAATATACTGAAAGTTTAAAAAATGACACATTAAAGAATGAGCAATGCTTTTCACATTAATTTGAATATCAATAAGAAAGCTACATTTTAAATCATTATGATTTATGAAATGATTCTAATTTTATTTTTATTTGATCAAAATACATATATGTCTCTTAAAATGTAATTCTACATATTATAAAATATTTTATTACTAAAAACAGTTTCTGATCTGTGGTTTCTTTCTCTATTTTCTATCTGATAAACATTTCCAGATGCCTCATTCATTAGCATGTGTATGTGTCTGTGTGTGTAAAGGTTGCACTTGTTTCCTTAGACTTTTTAGATTAATGGGAAAACCAAGTAGACTTGAATTTAAGGGTCAGAGTTTTCTGGTGTCTCTCTTAACATTTGCCTAAGGGTTTATTCTTACTGCAGAAATTTTACATTCAATCAAAGCATACTCTGGGGACATCTGTCAAAATTTGACAACTTAGATAAATGGTTAGTTAAAACATTGGGTCAAGGTCAATAAGGACAGGTCCTGAGGTAGCTAAATTAAAAACAAAATACCAGTTATAACTCTACTTTTTATGGAAAGTGTAGCTAAGTTCAAATAGAGCAGAATTACTAATGTTACTAATGACAAGTTATAGATTTACCAAAGTAACTTTTGGCTTTACAGTAACAGGCAATTAAAATCCAAACTTTATTTTTGGGTAGGGTTTTATTACAAGACCTGTTGTCATCCTCACATCATATTTATGGTAGATTTAACAGGATTAATAAATCAAAGGAATTAAAAAGGAAACAAAGTACAAAAGAAAATTGAATTTGACAAATAAATACCATGAGTAAATTCAAGGTGATTTTTTAACCTTGTAAGTACAAAAGGGTTACTTTCTTATTTCTGACTTGCAAGTTTTAGGGACAGATACAATGTAATTATCTTTTATTTCACATTGATATACATATACATATATATATATATATATATATATATATATATATATATATATAATGTTTTTAAGAACATGTAATAGTCCCTACATTCAGAATGTATAAACTACTGTGAGATACATTACTTTATCCATTAACTCAAAAAAAAATTGTTTTCAAAGAGGAAAAATGGGGAACAATTGTTCATAAATATACAATAAATCTCTGCATTTATTTAATATAATAATGTCTTTTGAAAGAACTTAAACATGGTTCTATTATTTGCAGAGATAGGTGGAAGAGGCAGTATTGGTTATTACGGTTCTTAGAGATGGCCTTTCTGAGGAAACAAAGTTTATCCAGGGCAAAGGCTCTGACCCAAGGATAAATTAATAAAGATGGAAGAGCATGTGGAGTAGGAGTGTAAAAGTTGTCTGTCTAATGGTACAAAATGGGATTAAGAAATGAAGGCCAAAAAACAGTTACTCAAGAGTCATATAGCCCTGGCTGGGTTGAGTGCCAGCCTGTGAACCAAAGGATCACTGGTTTGATTCCCAGTCAGAACACATGCCTGGGTGGTGGGCCCAGTCCCCATTTGGGGCACATTAGAGGCAACCATACACTGATGTTTCTCTCCCTCTCTTTCTCTCTCCCTTCCCCTCTCTCTAAAGATGAATAAAATCTTTGAAAAATAAAATATATAAAAAGAATCATATAAAGAATGGGAAAGTGTTTAGATTTTACTCTGAGTCTGATACAATGTTCAAAATATATACAAAGCATAAATGGCAAATATGATAATTATTCTAAAAGGTACTACATTTTTGGACCTGAGTAGAAATCTAGATAAATTTTTTCTAATTTCCTGATTGGTAATTTGTGATAAGCAATCAATAGCAAAGAAAGGTCTGTATGTATGTATAAACATATAGCTTGATGTACAGTTTGTCCTGAAAAATCCAATTATTGTTCATATAATGAGAATGGTTTACTGTGACATCCATGCAACCTGTCAGCCAAGGAGAGTAGACTGGAATGCATATCTGTGAACAATGACGACTTCACTGTACTAGTCGGTGGGAATGGTAGACATCATGGATTGAGCATGTATATTCTGTGGCCGTCACATTCAAAATGACTGAGAGAGTAGAGCAGTTAATCTGCATTAAATTTTGTCTTAACCTGGAACATGCCTCTGTGAAAATTATTTGGATGACTCAGAAGGCCCCAGCTATGGGTACCTGGTTTGGCAGCTTTATCACTACAATGCACAATGCACCTGCTCCTACATCATGTCTTATATAGAGATTTTTTGGCAAAACATCAAATCACCCAAGTAACTCAGCTGCACTACAGCCCAGATTTGACACCCTACAACTTCTGGCTTTTTCCCAAAACTAAAATCACCTTTGAAAGGGAAGAGATTTCAGACCATCCATGAGTTTACAATGGGGCAGCTAATGGTGACTGGAACTATACGAGGTCACAAGAAGGCACCTACTTTGAAGGAGACAGAGCTGTCATTGTCCTATGTATAATGTTTCTCATATCTTCTTCAATAAATATCTCTATTTTCTATATTACATGGCTGGATACTTTATGGACTGACCTCGTTTATTTAAAAAATTTAATTTAATCTTTTGATTTAATCTCCCCTCTACAATTACCACCCTGTTTGCAGGCAAAATTGAGGACACTGTATAGATGCTTATATAACAAAGAAAATGACACATTCCACAGGTTTTATTGACCAGAGACAAAATATAACAATAATTGCATATATATGTTCTGCAATAGAGATCTACTAATAAGAACAATGGAATTTTTATTTAGAATAATATTTTACCTAAATGAAATTTAAGTTTAACCTATCACCAGAATTGATTGTAACTACTCATCTATTAATATTCACCTCTTTTAACACAGAGAGATACTGACAAATAGCAATATTATTCCAAACCGTAGTATTTTAATTTAGCATACAAGGTCTGTCCTGAAAGTATCGACCATGCAAACTTTTAATTATATTGACATTGGCTTGATCCTTCCGGGATAGGCCTCGTGTTTAACACTTGGAAGGCATTTACAGTATTCCATTAGATTCTACTTTTAATATTTGGCTTTCAGTATACTCTTTTTATTGCAGAATAATCACTCTCAAATTACTGTTAGGTAGAATATCCTCAATTGTGTAGTCAAATGCATTTGAATATATGGAAATTTCCTTTACACCTACATAAAACTTTAGAAAAGCAGTAATTTATACGCTGCAAATTTGTGTGGGAATGACTAATGTGCTTTTTAAAAAATATTTTATTATTTTTAGAGAGAGGGAGAGGGAAAGAGGTAGAGAGGGAGAGAGACATCAGTGTATGGTTGCCTTTCACCTGCCTCCAGCTACAGAGCTGACTAGAGACCTGACTTGCAACCTGGTTATATGCCCTGGCTGGGAATTGAACCAGTGACCTTTGGGTTCACAGGCCTGGGCCTTATCCAACGTGCCACCAGCTAGGGCGTGCTTCTTTTTTAACATATGACAGGAGAGGAAATGTGTAAGTAGCTTGATATCAGCTAAATGCCTCAAAATTTAGTTTTAGAATTAACATTATAGCAGTCAAGTTGCATGTATTATTTTTTTCTGTGCAATTTTCAAATGAATTTATTTAGAAATAGTATATGCAAAAGTTAGCAGCAAAAGCTAATTTCAAAGCCATCCATTTTAGCGATTGGGGAGGGTTTTCATTTATAATAATTTCAATCTTTTATCAGTTCAGATAACTGCTATAAAACTTTAGTGCTACCACATAAACTAACCATTGTGCCAGGATATACAGTTAAAAGTCACTCTCAAAAGTTCCTGACAGTGAATGAAACTCGCCATTCACATGACTGGTTCAAAAACAATGTAACAGAGAGACCTGGCCAGCTTGCTGGTAAAAGGGGAGGACGCTTGGGAGGGGCCGAGAAGTGCCAAAACGGCAGGACAGGGCTTCATACCCCGGGGAAGGGTGAAAAACTCACATGGCTCCTGACTCAGCAGAAGGAAGTCTGAACACAGTATACAGCAGGCTAGTGAAGTATTTGAGCAGAGGAGAAGATCCTACTACTTGCTTCTGCTATGAGCAAGAATTTGGGTGAGGACTTTAAAAACCGAATACAGACAGAAACTCAATATCTTTCCTTATCCTCGCTAGCCTGGTTGAGGGCTGGGGACTGAGCGTTCCTGGGCAGGTGGCAGGCAAGAAGCCCCAGGACCCTCCGCCAACAGCGCTGGTGCCTGGCGCACGCAGACCGCAGACCAGGACCAGGACCCAGCTACCCCACCTGAATGATTATCCCACTGCGGCCACCTGCTATTGTGAAGGATGGTATTTTTCAATGAAGGAGGGGTTCCAGGCACAGCCTTGAACAGGGCTGGCAGAGTAGGGGGTGTTATTTGCCTTTGGGTGTGGAGGTTGGCTTTGGCTTTGAGGCAGAAGCCCATTAGTCTCCCAACATTGTGTAGTTTTAAAATAAGTAGCCCTTTTTCTTTTTTACTGCAAACTCAAGGGTCGCTGGTTTGATTCCCAGCCAGGGCGCATAACCAGGTTGCAAGCCAGGTCTCCAGCCACATCCTTAGCTGGAGGCAGATGAAAGGCAACCATACATTGATGTCTCTCTCCTTCTCTGCCTTTCTCCCTTCCTCTCTCTCTGAAAAATAATAAATAAAATCTTTTAAGAAAATAAATAAATAAGCAACCCTTTTTCTTTGTACTCAAACCTCTGCCTTTGGAATTTATGGGTGATGGGCAGGGGAGTCCCACGTGGCTGTACAGTAACAATAACAAGTTCAAATGTTTTCTGCAAATAGATGCTGATAAATTACACAATAACAGCAAATTTTCAACACTGCATTTTTGAAAAATCATAATTTTGCCCAATTATGCCCTATTCTACTGTACATTTTGAATGCCATCATCTGTAACTTATAGCAAATTCCAATCCTAGATGTACTGCACATGCTTTTTTATTTTTTGATCTTATTTGAATGTCTTTAATTGTAGGTTTTCCTGAAAAATATACAGGAAGGCTAACCAATCACTGACACATTGAAAAATCAATTGGAAATGAGCAGTATTAATACATCTTGTTGTTTCTTTTACTTTCACTTAAAATAATTTTATAGGGTAGCCTAAAACTGACCTTGAACAAATTTGATAGCTATTCTTCTACACAGTTACTGCTTTTTTTTTTTTTTTCTTTTTTTTTAAGATTACTTATTTAACTTTAGAGAGAGGGGAAGGGAGAGAGAAAAAGAGGGAGAGAAACATCAATGTGGGTTGCCTCTTGCATCCCCAACCTAGGACCTGGCCCACAACCTAGGCATGTGCCCTGACTGGGAACTGAATCAGTGACCCTTTGCTTCACAGGCTGGGGTTCAATTCATTGAGCCACACCAGCCAGGGCTGCTTTTCTTTATTTCTTAGCATTGAAATTACATTGATGTCTGGGACATATTGGGCAAGTCATCTGAGGTAGCAGAATTATTCCACATACATTGGGAGGCAAGAAAGACAAATACTTTTTATTCCATTTTTTTAAAAACAAGAAAAATGGCCTTTGACTTAAATTTCACCATTCAATGCTTTAATATAGGAATGGTTTGAATTTTATTACAGTGATGGTAAACCATATACATACATTCAATTTTTGAGAAAATACATAGTATTCTTTTTAGATATAACGGTCATGTTTTTGATAAATAATGCTTGTTCCTAACAGAAATAAGTCCCATGGTAAATAGAACATTATCTGTTCTGTACAGTAAGGCATTTCCATTAGCCCTCCATCAAGTTTGTTAGAAAAGTTTACCTTATTTTTTTTAAGTTAGTTAATTATTTCTGCTTGTATATAAAGGAAGAAGTTTCATATATCATTTATATATTGCTCTTCAGGATAAATTTACATATATATATATGGTTTACATATTGCTCTTTAGGAGTTGTCCTAAAAAGAAGTGACTCAGAAAAGACAAGGAAGATACACAAGGCCCAACAATCTGAGTAACTTACAGCCAGCTAGTAAATTGCAATACCTAATATTACCTAACCAAGTACACTTGTAAGCAAATGCTTTATACCTTTCCTCCCTAACCAGAGAATGCATAGGTTAAATCACCCTGGTCTGGGGAATAGATAACAGAAACCCAATTAAGGTCATTTGTGCAATCTAAGCACAGTGATAGCCCTTGCTTGGTGTGACTCAGTTACTTGAATGGTTGTCCCATAACCAAATGATTGTGGGTTTGATCCCCAGTCAGAGCCCAAACCTGAGTTTCGGGTTTGATTCCTGGTCTAGTGGGCACATTCAAGTGGCAGCCCATCATTGCTTCTCTCTTGCATTGATGTTTCTCTCTCTCTCTTCCTTTCTCAAAAGCAATGAAAGGCTGGTGGATAAGGTGCCAGCCTGCTAACCCAAAGGTCACTGGTTCGATTCCCCAGCCAGGGCACATAGCCAGGTTGCAAGCCAGGTCTCTAGCCAGGTCCATAGCTGGAGGCAGGTGAAAGGCAACCATATATTGATTTCTCTCTCTGCCTCTCTTCCTTCCCCTCTCACTAAAAATAATACCTAAAATCTTAAAAAAAAAAAAAATGAAAAAGATGTCCATGGGAGATGATAAAAAATAAAACAAATGAACAAACACAAGTACAAATAAAGTCAGAGGATTAAATTGCAAAAACCTCTAGAGCCAGAAAGACCCAAGGTAAAAGTAAATCAATAAAGCTGACCAAAGAATAATCCAAAACTCTCTTATACACACATTTTGATACATCAGCATACTTAAAATGCACATGGAAAACTAATATTCGGCTAAAACCCTCCCCTAAGATTCTCATCCACAGAAAAGAGATAAAAATCTTCAAGACAAAGACCAGATACGAGCTCACTGTAGAACATGCCCATGTCCTTTCTCATGCATGAACTTTTTATTTCCTCCTGAACTCTACAGGTGCCCCTAAGATTTGCAACCAGGGAACAGCGGGCGATGGCAGCTCCACCCAGGCTTACATCCTGATCCTGTCTCCAGGGCCCCTTTCCTTTCACTGTCCAGCGAACTCAGAGCAGCCCTGCCTTGGCTCACTCCTTCCCTGCAACGTTTCTAGGGAGCAAGGCAGAGCACCACCTAGGCTTTCTCTTGTTGCGTCTTCTACCATAAGTTCTTCCTTTATTTTACTGTCCCAACTTTAATAAATATATACTCAAAGTCTTTCCCTCATGAAGTCAAGAATCCACACGCTACAGGATGGTCTGAGGCAGACTGGCTCCAGGCCAAGCCCTGTCCAGTAACATGATGACCCAAAGTAAGGATCTATATGAATATATATACAGTAACTGATGAATGCACTAGACCTGTGTGGCAATTATAGATAATGCCTTAATGCCCTAAGATGATTCATCTTCACTAGGAAAAAACCTTAATTTTTTAAAAGATAGTAATATCCAACTTAAAAAATTGCATTTCTCGGCTCCTTTGCAGCTAAGGTGACAGTTATGTTATGGAATATAAGCAAAATTCACTGCAATAGACTTTTGAGAATCCTCTCTTAAACAGCAAACAATTGACGGGCATACACCATTTAACACTTTTCCCTGTCTGAAAGAGATATAATGTTGAAATGGAAGAGTCTGTTTAGCCTATGAGAAAACAAACTGCAGGCTGCATATCATTTTATGGAAGCCTCAGATTTTTGTGGTAAAGGGTTCCTCTTAATACTTAGGCCTACTTTCACCTAAGGAAAATGAAATACTTTGTTTCTTTAAACCACATTTTATTCAGATTTGCTTTTATTCCTAGTACTTTTAATCAGGTGGAGGATAGGATAGACCTGGCTAAAAATAACACATAGTTTGAATATGAATTTATTTTCCTGTCTCATACTTCTGCCAACACCATACCATAAGTTTGTGTCAACAAAATATAGCTTCTGATCAATAAATTCAGTTTATGGAATAATCAAAGCTATGAAATCATTTATAAGACAAAAGACTCAGAATTTGTAATCTGCACAACAATTCTGAAGCAGCTGGACCTACAGAAGAAAAAAAAATGTCTAACACAGACCCAATTACTGAGACATTTGCAAGCAAAAATGGGAGTGTCCATAAGAGTGTCAGTATTCACTGGTTTTCTTTTTTGCAAAAGACAGTAGTTCATCTTTTCTTATGATTAATATTTCATTGTGTACATGTACCATATATTTTTAATCTGATCATCTATCAAAGGACACTCTAGTTGTTTTCACATGTTGGCCACTGTAAATAAAGCTGCAATGAACATAGGAGTGAATGTAACTTTGTAAATAAGTCTTTTCAATTTTTTTTTTTTTTTTTTGTGTAGATACCTAGAAGAGGGTCATATGGTAACCCTTTTCCTAATTTTTTGAGTTTTCCTACTGTTTTCCATAGTGGTCTTACCAGTTTACATTTTTACCAATAGTTAATTTGGGTGGTGGGCACACAATGCAACATACAGATGATATGTCATAGAATTGTACACTTTGAAACCCATATAATCTCATCAACCTAAGCCATCATAATAAATTTAACTTTTAAATTATGTGAGTATTACATAAATGATCCTGGCAAAGATGGAACACTTGTGTATCTTGTTTGCTCTAGGGCCAATAACTTTGATGTGATACTGTACCCTAATTTTGCAAGAAGTTACTGCTGAAAGAAACTGGGTTAAGGGGACATGAGAACTCTCTCGTTATCTTTACAATTACCTCAAAATTAGTTTTATTTTAAAAAGAGAATTTGGAAACATCCTGTACATGATAATGCTTTCATTAGGGGCCAGTGGTTTGCATGTCATGATGGAGGTAAATATGCACAAATCTTTGTCTTTGAGTAATAAATACATAGTACCTGGCCTGAGAAAAAATTCAAAAAATGTTTTTACCTCAGAAACAGAAAGAAAGCCGGAAAAGTTTTAACTTCTCAGACAATTTTCAAAGAGCAATGACTTCCTGATTGAATGCTTACTTTCCTTATTTCTTCTACCAGTAAATATTATATATTTATTTATATTTTTTCCAATTTGATCTGTAGATAGGTGTGTATTTTCAACTGTACTAGTTTAAAATATCATTATTTATCTGATTTGAATAATCATAAATCATGTAAAGTATACTTTTACTTAGTCTCATATTTTACAATGTTATATATCTATGCATGTATTTAAGAATCATCTCACTTATAATAGCATATAACTAAGTTCATCTTGATAAAAGACAATAGACCCTACTTTTAAATGCTTGAATTTGTTGAATTCCAGTTTTCATGATAACAATGTTTATGTGCAGTTCCATCCTAAAAATATTTTATATTTTGTCTTTTTTCTATTAATTTTATTTCTAGAATATTTGAACTATTATATCAGATCTATAGCCTGATTTATTTTATCAGAAAATATATATCCCTTATTAAGTTAATCAGATTTATAATATTGTATATTTTTCTGGTAGCTTATGTAGAAGAGTAGATTATATCCAATATTTTTGTCAGAAGGCTGTGTCTGAAACAATAATTATAGCACAAATTTATAAAATATGCTTATATTGTTAAATGTGTAACCTAGTAAATAAAAGCTCCTCAACTATAATTGCTCTCATAATGCTTATCAGAGAACAATATCTCAGATTGTGGTTTTAATTATGATTTATTTATTCATTAACTTTGCTTACGATGACCTTTAACTGATCAATCTGTACCAAATAATTTACTCATAAAATTGTTATTTTATGAAAGTTTCTCTGTTCTCTTTTGGCTTCCTTCTCATGACAAGTCAGGAGATGAAATACAGATATAACAGGTGAAGGCCAAGTGTAACTAAAGAATCCTATCTACAATACATATTAACTTCTGGCTTCTTTTATGAGTAGTTGACTTTATTTTCTCTTACCACTTAGAATATTATATAGTGGAGCTGTTTCTTCCTAGCAAATCATACCTTTCTTTAGCAGGTCAAGAAGGACAACCTAAGGAAATGTAGTTTTAGGCTTTTGAGAGTATATTAATTTATCTTTTCCAGACATATTCTTTTGTTTTATATTTCCTCAACATGAAATGTTTATATTTTGAGACAAAGATTCAGATGTAGGCTTAAAGGATATTAGTAGGAAAAGGAGCATAATGTAGATTATAACCTTTTTACTCAAACAAAAGAAGTCTTTAAATATTTTAAAACATTTTAATTACAGCTAACATATAAACTTTTATTAGTTTCAGGCATACAACATAGTGATTAGAAATGTACTATATGACATATGAAGTTATCATCTTGATAAGTGTAATACCTACCAGACAACATACCTTGTTATTACAATGTTATTGACTGGACTCCATATGTTGTCCTTTACATCCCCATGACTAATCCTATATCTGCCAATTAATACCACTTAATTCCTTCACATTTTTATCTGTCCCCCAACCTCCCTCCCATCTGACAAGTTGTTCTCTGTGTTTAGGAGTTTGAGAACCACGTTGCTAATGTACCAGGGCATTCTAAGTTTGTCGAGGTGGCTCTTTCATTTCTGAGGTGACTTTAATGCTTCCTAAAGGAATGGTTGTAGCGATGCCTACATTTCAGAGTAGCAAAATCAGTTAATCACAATCTTATACACAAGAATTGTGAAAATAATAAAATCAGAAAACAATGAACATACTGTTAAAGAACAAGATAAAAATATGCTATAGATAATGTATACAATATGGAGTCTAAGAAACATCCAAGAAGGATAAATCATGCTGGAGGAGAAATTTGCTCTGTTGCTCACTGAGGGTAATGATCAGGAATTTTGAGATGGGTTTGTGGTGCTTATGTTCCTTATGCATTTAACACTGGAACTCTGCACAGATGAAAAATAATCCGAAAGTACGTACACCAAAGAATACAAATAACATATTCACATAAATAATTCCCTCCTAAATTGGTTTCTTTGAGCTTTGCATATTCCTCCAACATTCAATAATGACCACGCTAGCATGTCATTTTGGGAATTGCAACAGCATCCACATACTCATTAAAATGGCTTTAATGAAACCATCTTAACTCCAAAATAATACTATTGTCTATGTAATTAATGTCCTTAATGAATCTATTTAGTGTTTAATTCTTGATAATAAATAACACATTTTCAAACATTTGCTCATAGTGAAAATTATTCCTTAAGTTTATAGCTTCCTGTGGAAGGTAACTAAATCTCTTCAATTCACTCTCTGAGGAGAAAAAGTAGTAAATCTCTGGGGAGAATCTCCAGCTATTGTGAATTACTTGTAGTGACACAATCCCATTTCAAAGCACTATTGTTCTATTAATTCTCATTTGTGATTATTATTAATCATGAATAAGTATTCTCTGTAAGACAGTGCATTCAACATAGTTAATTGAATACATAGCCATGCTGAAAAACAAGCTACACAGAATGTCAAAACAGACCTAAATTTGATGCATTGTTAAATGTCACTTATCTCTATTCAATTCTATTGTATATTTATGTTGCTTTTATTTTTACAGTCCACAATTGCCTATTTAGCAAAATAATTTTAAGTCTTTTATTCAACTGTAATGAATATGCTTTAATTATAGTCCTTGATATTATAAAGAAAAAGGGGTTTACATCCCTAATATACAGACTATATTATTAGTCAGATCATATCCTCTTATTTAAAATATCAAATATTTTTTAATGCCAGTTCCTTGATATAGCTATTAATTTAACTTATGCATTTGAAAAGTCTGGCAATGGTAATACCATACTAGTTATTCTGGGTCAATTTGCTCAACAATTCATATAAAAATTTTGAGTAATACTGTAAAAAAATGTGAGAGTTTGCCACAGTGGGATAATAAGCTGTTTATATAAAATTATTTTGTTTCCTTATTTGTAAACTATAAGATATAATTATTTACAATTCCCTTGTTCAGATTTTGCCACACAGAGTTTATTTCATTCTATGACAATCAATTAGAACTGGAGAAGGCTGGAAAATCAAAGTATAGGTAAGAAGTTAATAAAATTAACATACAGCAATTTATGAGAGGATGTAAAGGGACTGAAAGTGTATTAGTATATATATTAGATAAATAGATGGACATTTTCAACGTACAGTTTCTATTTTCAATGTGATGAACAAGATGAGGAATAATATAGTTCTTATGTGTCAATTTAATGTGAAATGAAAATGATTTATGACTTTTAATCCACCTATGAGGTTTTACAATATTAGAGGTGTAAAAACTTTGTTCACTCATCCACATTACTTTTTCTTAGAGAACAAGCCTTCCTTACTCTCAGTGGTAAGAAAGGAGAGCTGAAACAATTTTGACTCCTACAACTCATGGAAATCTAGTGGGATATTTGGTGCAATGCAGAACATTTGCAGTCAGTCTCATAAATGTTTTAAATGTGTGCACAAAGACAGATAACTGTGCAGCACTGAGTATAAGATAGCTAATTTCCAATGACTAAGGTTTTCTCTTTGTTGTGATAATAATAGACTTTGTTTAAACCATTAAATGAGCAGTTAAATCAGTCTCTTGAGAAAAAAAGATTAAACGTTGGCACTTTAAAATAGGCAAAAGATTAAGAAAAGATAACACAAAGAAAGAGAAAAGCTTCACTATTACTTCCAGCTCAGAGTGGATTCAAATATATTTTCTTCTATCTCTAAGGAATTCCCATTTTATTCTTAAACTCATATTTTTGTTTAAGCTTCAGTTATTTTAGCATCAATTATTATTTTTTATGTATTGCAAATGAGTGATTTATTAAAAAAAATAATTCCTAAAGATTTAGATACATTGACTGGTTTTTTTTCTCTCACATCTATCTCTTTGCCTCTCTCTCTTCCCCTTTCTTGCCCCCTTTGTCATTCTGAAATTACCAAATAAAATATAGGTTGATTAAGCACATTTAAACACATGTGAAGACATTAACAACATAATTCAAGCAATATGTTCAAATAATTTTATTAGTGAAAGATTTAAAATTTAGATAATGCTAATTATAAATATTTAAAAATATTTTCAAAATTGCCTCATTATATTGTTATTTTATTTTGTCTTAATTTGTTTTATTTGGTCAGCTATATCACTCAGACCTTCACAAAAGAAATCACAGATTGATTATAGAAAAGGGATCAGGTATAACTTCAGTGTTCATGGGCACTAAAATTTTATGAATAAACAAATCTGGTTTTCACAATCTTGGAATAGTTTAATACATTTTTGTATCTTGTATTAAGAATGGGGTTAAGGGTAGTGAAGGATAAAGGATATATCATATACATTTATATAGTGTAATGCAAGTACTGTTAATATGTTATTATATTGCATAGATTGATGATATTAATATTTATTAAAGTATCTTCATAGATAAACCATTTTATCCACAGTATTATGCTGGGTATCTATTTGGGAAGAAATCTGTATGTTTCCATTTATAAACTCAGCATATATGTTGAGTACCTACAAAGTGTCAGAAACTGGGTTATGATATAGTGATATAGAAGAATGCAAGACAATAAAGATTTCTTTCCTCATGTCCTTTTATTTAGAAGTATTAAGATAAAATTATTTAAAAATAAATTTAAAGACATATGAAATATAAAATAAAATAATACTTATTACAAATGTTTTCTACATAGAAATGGCTAACACATCATTTACATGTTTCTAAGGGAATACGTAATTAATAGATTAATTTCTGAAGGAAAATATTAATGTATATGCACTTTTTATTAGTGTGAAACAACAAAACATATTCAGTGTAAATATTCTAGTGAGTATTCATCCACTTAATTCTTTCCTCTGAGACTGCAGTATTGTGCTGCCTACTGTTCAATGCGTAAAAGTTGCTTCATATATTTTGTTCAGTTTCATACTGGTTTTTGCATGGAAGATTAATCCAGTAGAAATTGTTCCATCATAGCCAGAAATGGAAGTATAAAGTCATGTAAAGTACATATTATTTTATTGGAAGATTATCTCAGAAAGGACAGACTCCTGGTAACAGAAAATGTGTGAGAAGCTGTTGAAGTTTTACAGACAAGCAATGGTTAGTACTTACTTGAAATAGAATAATAGTTTTAAGAATAAAAATAGTAGACTGTTTAATATTATATTAAAATGTAATATAATTTCTCATTTCCTATATATTTCAGCATTCCTGATTAAAAAATCTATAATGATTTTGAGGTGCCTAGGGCAGAGTCTGTGTTTTCATAATATTATTTACTTTAATTTAAAGCCAACTCATCACACTGACAGATCTAAAATCCCCTTGGGTTTTAAAATTGTTAAAAATGTTTCCTCTGTCTGGATGTTATTCCATGAATCTATATATTGTAATTTTCCTTTATAGGCTAATTATAGAAGCAAAATCTACAAAGGCCCAGAGGTCAAGTCAATGAAGTAAGAACACTGATTTATTTCACTGAGTTATATGGATGAGTCATAATCAAGAGTAAGGAAGTTATGGGTGAAATTGTTCTTACTTACAGATTAATACCAACAGGATTAGAATTTAGGTAAGACACTACTAATGTAAGTAAAAGAATCAAGTCATTAAATAGTATGTAAGTAAAGTTATGGGCTACAGGTATTGGCAAATGAATGGATGGGCCCACTAGTTACTGAGAATTTACAGATTAGAACTCATTAATTTCATTTTTCTTCAGATACCATCACATTGCCCAATTTATAGTAAGCATACAATGCATTGTTGCTGACTATGAAATGAATGCCCTTCCCTAGTCTAAACAACCAAAAGATATAATGATGGATGGAAACCACATTGCTAGAAAAGGCTTACATTTCCTAATACTTATTCTACTCACTGGATATTCATATAAAAAGTATTAGGTGAATTGGATTATATTTGGGATCAATCAAAACTTGATCCTGTGACCATTTCATAGCCCTTCTTAGTCACAATTATCCTTTCAGATAATCAGGGTATATGTTTTGTTGGAGTGAAAAGGACTCCTCTTGAAATAGCTATCAAACCTGGAAGTAAAAATTAGCAAATTTATGGTCAAGAGTCCATTCTTACACATTTTTTAAAAAAGATTCTTATTTATTATTTCCAGAGAGAGAGGAAGGGAGAGAGGCAGAGAGGGAGAGAAACATCAATGTATGGTAGCTATTCATCTGCCTCCAGCCAGGGACCTGGCTGAAGACCTGGTTTGCAACCTGGTTATGTGGCCTGGCTGGGAATTGAACCAGTGATCTTTGGGTTTGAAGGCTAGAGCCTTATCCACTGTACTACCAGCCAGAGCTGATGATAAAATGATCATCAGGTCACTACTATAAGGTCTATGAGCTAGTGCCTGGCAGGGACCTTTATATTACATCCTTTTTTTCACATATATTTCAACACCTCCCATTTTTAATAAGGAAGAAGAAATCTGAAGTGTTGATGCTTTAGGTCTGCAGGTGTTAAAGAAAGCACAGACCCTGTTTATAGCATCTTTGAACATGTCTGAGAATATTGTACTTCCAGTCCACAGCTACCAGAGGAAAGAACCGAAGGTTTCTGGTCAAGGGCTAGGGTACCCTTTGTGTGTATTCTAACTATGGTTTCATGGTCCTTTCTCCTGAGACCCCACTACCTCTTTAGGCAATGGATTCTAAGTCTGATAATTAGCTCAGCTCTAGAAGCTAGGCAAAACATCATGACTCTTAAATGACCAACTGCTTCAGCCTCTGATAGTCCACCCTTGAATTCTTCTGTTAGCACAAAAATGAATTGTGCTTTTCGGCTGCCTACTGGTGTTCTAATGACCATATCTACAGACTTCTGCATGTTACAACCCCTCAGAGGCCATTTGAAGGTTACCAGGCATCATTGTGCCCATGAGCACTTCTCTTCTGATAGTTACGCGCCAAGCCTGGCTTCAGTTGTCTTGGCATTAGTGAGCCAAGTTTCGTGATATCCTCTCCTACAATTTTAGCTCTGGAATCAGAAAGAGTGACCCTCATACTGAGTAGCTTAGGGTTTTGGCTTTTTTTGTGGAACATTATCATTTTACGAGACTTGTGGTTGCATGCAATATGTCACAATTAAAATCTGACTCCCTTGCAAGTTTGTAACATTTAGTCCTTCAGTGTTATTTTGTGAAATGTAAAACTGAAATTTACACAGAAAGTGGATCAAAGAGCCTACAAGATATGTTATTTTTGGTACTTGTTCTTATTTACTTATTTTTATTCCAAGTATGATGTACCTTCAGACAATTGTATTGGATTTATGTCAATTAGAGTTTTGAATGTGATGAGATAGGGACTTTTTAATGCAAGGTTATGAGCTTCTTACCAAACACATACACAGGACACGTGAGTAAAGTTTTATAGTTTTATAATATTATTGTTCCTTTACTTGCATTTATTTAAAAATGTTGTTTAGATTATTAGCAAACCTTCCTTCTTCTGTTGCCAAAATCAATGGAGAATTATGTATTAATAAAATGTCTAGATCATTTTTGAGAAACGGCAGCCAAGTAGGTGGAAGCTAAGTCTGCTCTTGTCCCCAACTTGGATACATGGCTGATCGCCTGAAATATAAACTGATCATTCAATGGACTCTTAGCTGATATGAAGTTTGGAAGCCAAGGAGTGCAGAAGATGCTTCACTACAGGCAGTAAAGAGATTTTACAGGCAGATTAAAGGGGAAGTGCTCCAGGCATGGCACCTGTGGCCATAAGGAACCTGGTCAGAGATCGTAGCTCTGTGGCTTTCTCCCATCCCAAGGCAGAGAACCCCCAGACGCAGGCCAAGACTGAGCTGAATATACAAAGATGAGCAGATCCAGACCCCCCCCCCCCCACACACACACACAGCGAGCAGCACACCCATAGCTGCTGCAGCTAATGCCAGCCGTGACAGTGAGAGACATTTAGCTTTTTGGAGAGGTGGTGTGTGAGGGCATCCAGACAGTGGCTCAGGGCTGCAGTGGGAGTGCCTGGGGAGACTTTTTAAGGGGAGCTGAGGTGTGCTGGGCAGGGACCCCATCTGTAGCTGCTCTGCCAGCGAGGGGAAAGGGTTGAGGGTGCAGCTTGCTCCATCTGAGTGCAACTGAGCCAAGAGATCAGAAAGGTGCACAGCAAGAGGATTGCTTAGCCCAGCACAGCCCAGTGCTGGCCGGCCAGACGATGTACAGAGTGGAGAGTTTGGATTTGTGTCTGCTGCAAGGCAGTGGGCAGGGAACTGGATGGGCAGGACTGGGGCACCTGAGGTTATTTACAGCCAGAGAACTGCCTTCCTGAGCACTTAAGATTATTAACAACCAGACAGAATCACCTTCCTCAGGGGAGATTGAACCTCTGGAAAGGAAGGATACACAAAGCCCCCCACATCCTGCAGGATGGGGAGCAGGACAGGTTCAAGAACCCTGCAGGGAGCACATCCACGGGAGTAAGGTGGAAAGAGAAATGCCAAAAGGACCCATTTTGTAATTCTCTCAGGGAGACAAAATATAGTGGTTCCTAAGGCCCTAGTCCAGTGGGGCCAGCAGGGCAGGGAGATCAGACACCTGTGTAGCAAGGGGGAATCAGGGCCCCACCCAGCCTTGGCTTGCACACAGCTGCCATCAGCACCAAATAAGAAAGAGCTGACCCCCCTTACACAGATTGGCCCCTCCCTAGAAACCGACAGCCAGTTCAGCAAAAACAATACATTATTGGGAATAAGCTGGGACAGATCAAGATGGGTGGTGCAGGGGCAGGGGACACAGCCACCATTTTTCCGGAAGACTAAATAGTGCCTCCCAGGGGAGACCCACGGACCCCACCCTACCAATCTCAACAGAAGCTCCCTCTGGAGGCAGGTGAAGGTGAAACAGAAGGTGCTACAAGAAGCTGGACAACCCACCCCAGGACCTTGAGCTGATAAAACACAGAGGTGAATCCAGGAAGAGAAGACAGAGGGCAAATAGCAAATTCTTCTGAATTGAATTCCATCTCATCCGTCTCCAGAATTTGTGTTATTTTTTTCTTTCACATAGCCTTTTAATACACTTTTTTGCATCAATTTTATTTCATCTAATTCACTATTGATTCTTTTATTTCTTGTTCTTTTTGCTTAGATTTTTATATCATTTTCTATTTTATATTTATTTCAAATCTCACATTGTACCCTTCACTTGTCTTATTCCATTTTACCTTCCTACTGCTTTTCTTACTTTCATTGTAAATCTTATTTCCCCCAACACTATTCCTTGTTCCTATTCCTACTCTTACTATTTCTTCTCCCTCTAGCCTGTCAAAGTCATTCTTTCTTCCCCTAGACAGGTCTCATTCTTTTTCCCCTTCTTCTAATATTCTTATTTTCTTTCTATCTTTAAAATTTGGCTCATTTAGTGTATATATTATGATTACCACTGTATCATCAAATCTATTCATATTTGTTTGCTTTTATTTATTTATTTTTTAATTTCAGATCTCATAGGTTACCCTCCCCCTTTCTCAATCTGGATTATATTTTTTTACGCTTATTACTTCTCCTTCCTGTACCCTCTCAAAATCATTTTTTCTGTCCTTTAGTCATGCCATATCTCATATTTCCTATCTTATAATATTCTTAATCTTGCTCCACCTTCATTAAATCCCAGTGAAAAGAAAAGAAGGAATCCTCAGAAAAAAGAGCTAAATAGTATTGAGACAAGTCATCTATTAGATATAGAACTCAAAATAATGGTTATAAGTATGTTCAAGAAACTCACTGAGAATTATAAAAAAACTTTATGGGAGTTACATGGAACTTAGTGGGAACTACAGAAGCATTATAAAGGATATAGAAACTATGAATAAGGACCTGAAAGAATGAAGAATGCAGTATCTGAAATGAAATACACTAAAAGGAATTAAAAGCAGTCTGGATGAAGCAAAGGACTGAAAAAGCAAGCTGAAAGACAAAATAGAAAGAAATACCCAGTGAGAACAACAAAATTTTTAAAAGACTCAAAAAAAACAAGGATAGTTTAAGGAAGCTTCAGGACAACATAAAATGTAACAAGATTCACATAATAGAACGGTCAGAAGGAAATACAAACAAGCAAGGGATAGAAAACCTATTTTAGAAAACAATGGCACAAAAATTCCCTAACTTGGTGAGGAAAAAAACATCATGCAAGTTTAAGAAGCATAGATAGTACCAATCAAGATGAACCCAAAGAAGACCACTCCAAGACACATCATAATTAAAATGGCACATTTTAAAGACAGTGATGTCTTGGTGATAATGTATTCTTTTAGTTTTCTTTTGCCTGGGAAGTTCTTTATTTCACTTGCATTTTAAATGAGAGACTTGCTGGATAGAGTAGTCTTGGCTTCAGGACCTTGCTTTTCATTTACTTAGAATATTCCATGCCAGCCTCTTCTGGTTTATAATGTTACTGTTGAGAAATCAGCTGATAGCCTTATTGGAGCTCCCTTGCATGTTACTAGCTGTTTCTCCCTTGCTACCTTTAAGATTTTCTTATTGGTATTTTGGGATCCTTGGGGTCCTAATGGGATTGTTGGGTCAATAGGGAGTTCCATTCTTAATTTTTAAGATATTCTATATTGTTTCCTACAATTTAGATTGTGGAAACATAGGAATCCTAGTGCACTAGACTGGATTCCTAGTAAGAATTTACTAGTGTTCCTATTTTATTTATATAATGTGTGTGTGTGTGTGTGTATGTGTGTGTGTGTGTTGTCTCTTATGGCAGTTTTTGACTTAAAGAAATTTTTCTGATAGAAATATAGCTAGTGTTACTCAAATTTGTTTACAATATTGGTAGAGCTAATTTTATGTGTTGGTTTTAACATATCCTACCCTTGGTTTTTGGAAAATAACAGGCTAAGGCAGAAATCATCACAAGGGAAAATGAATAATTAAGTAGTTGAGACAAGGGTAGATTATGGATTAGGGAAATATTAAGTTGAATGAGGACAGGCACAATAACTATGATGGAAGAGATCACAGTAGGATGCAAGATAAAATTACTTAATACTTTCTAGAAGAAAGGATAAACAGCTCAATGGGAAAATACATTAAAATTCTATTATCATTTTTATTAAAAAGCATGTCTATTTATCATTTCTTTGATGATTTACCTTGGCATTTAATTTAGCAGAAGTGATTAAAAAAATAATGGCAGTATGGAAAATGACAGCTACTTTGTTGCCCATGTTGTCAGAATCCAAAAAGCTCTGTTGTGAAATATTATGTAGCATTCCCTTGGAGAATTTTTTCTGCAAGTGGTATGTTTGTACATGTCTTGAATAATAAATGTTTGAGATATATATATATATATATATATATATGCATATATATATATGCATATATATATATATATATGCACTGAATATATGCATTATCATAGAAAGAGAAAAAAACTATTCTTATTCACAGATAGACTTGATTGCTTATAGTTATTGACTTCAAGCTAGATGCTATGCAAACTTTTATAATGGCTCCTTTGATAATTTTGTGTATTTACTTATTTGTGTACATTTCTGTTTTTTACTACTACACCAGTACTATACAATAGGATATTTTCCTACATGGAAAGGCCTCAGGTTCATGTCATTGTTTTCTTAAAATCAGCATATTACTAAATCAATCAGTGCTTACTAAATGAGTTAAAAAGTGAATGAAATTTTAGCTGTGACAAAACATTGCCTTTTGTAATTTTCTTAACTAGTAATAAAGCAGAATTATTTTAAATGGGTTTCATACAAGGGCAAAACCACTTAGCCTGGGCAAAATGATATAAAACTATATTCAAAAATAAAAGGAAGTAAATATTCATTCACACCTATAACATTGGTTGTCAGATAGTCTGTGTTAATGTCAAAGTGGACAAAAAACAAAATTATCTTAAATATTCTCAAAAATATGTACACTGTTCTAATTTGCTTTTCTACTCATTTTTACCCAAATGCTTAGCTAGGGCAAGATATTTGTGTTGGTTGACTTGATATTTATATATTTGAATAATTTAGGAAACAAAGAGATAGACTATACACATTTTAAGATATTCATGTATCATATTTCCAAGAATGAAAAAGAAAATTAAATTATGGAAATAGCAGATAAACTAAAATTCTTCAAAATGTTCATATTCTCACATAAGCTTATATTTTTAGAAAAGAGAAGTGAATTTTTATGTTAAAGTTTCATGAGTTGAAGTAAAAGAGCTATACTATTATAAGATAATTTAAAATACACCAGATGCTTATTTTGTTGGTTTTATTTAAACTTGACTATTTGTGGATATTATCACTTGCTAATTTGGAGTTCTAACTCATGGAATTTTTAAAAAATGAACTGCAGAGTTTTTATGGAGATATTGCAAATTGCCAGGAGTCAACTTCTCCTAGAGATCTTGCCTTATCACAGTACATACCCTGAAAGTACAGATACAGTAAGCCACATACAACTGTATAACATAAGCAGCACTTGCTACAGAGCAGATCGTGAGAGGGATGGATGAATTCAGAGAACTAGAATAGGATCTCTGTTGGCCTAGGCCATATCACTCAATTCATGCAAATATTTAAAAATATTTTACAATAACAGTAATGCAAGATAAATAGTTTTGTAATTACAAATGGTAACTTCAAATGTCTTTTAATTTTTTCTTGATTATTTGATTACTATTCAACTTTGAAAATATATACTTGAAATTCTCTCTATATATGAGGACCGTCTGGTAAAAGTTACACCATTATAATATAACAAAAACAGTTTGTATGACATTGATGTAACCTGGCAGCCAAGGAGAGTGGACTGAAATATGCATGCATGAACAATGACAACCTCACTGTATTAGTCAATGGGGGTGGTAGACAACATTGAGTGAGCATGTGTACTGTGTGGTTATCACACAGTAACTACCTGCTTTTCTCTTGTAACTTTTAGGATTATCTCTTTGTCTTCAAGCCTTGTCATTTTAATTATGATGTGTTTCAGTGTAGGCTTTTTTGTGTCCACTTGTTTGGAACCCTTTGAGCTTCCCGGACTGGTGCATCTTTTTTTTTTTCCATTAGTTTAGGGAAGTTTTTGGCCATTATTTCTTCAAATAGGTCCTCAATTCCTTGCTCACTCTCTTCTCCCTCTTGTATTCCCATGATACAGATATTTTTATGCTTCATGTTGTCCGAAAATATTTCTTAAGTGTTTCTCATTTTTTAAAATCCTTTTTTTTTAAATCCGCTCTGTCTGGGTGATTTTTTTCTGCTTTGCCTCCTAAAGCACTGATTCAATCATGTTTCATGTAACCTACAATTTATTCTTTCTAGTGTATTATTTATTTCAGATACTGCATTCTTTATTTCTGCTGATTTCTATATATATATATTTTTTTTTCATGTTGTTGAGTATTCTTATAATCATTACTCTAAACTCTCTATCTGATAAAGTTCTTGCCTCTATTTCATCTAGTTTTTCTGGAGAATTTGCTTGTTCTTTCATTTGGTGTCTGTTTCTTTGTCTTCTCATTTGCCTGCTACTTTGTATTTTCCACCTTAGTTGTTAAAGTAATCAGCCATTAAACAGATTGGTTGTTAATCACAGTGGACAGGGTGATTCCTGTGGGCAGGGCTATTGTTTCTCTCAGGCTAATGCCAGTTGGAGGGGAGTGTTCTGCCTGATCAAGATGGCTCCTGCAGTATGGGAAATGAATCAGCATAGGGATCCTGGTAACTATTCTTTTCTCTCCCCAGAGCCACCAGCCCCAGAATCTCCTCAAGCATCTCTAGTCCCCTCTGCCCTTCCTCTGCTGGAGCCTATAATAAGTAGCTGCAAACAAAGTTTTGTGTTAAGGACCTTTAATAGGCTCTCTGCATCTTCAGCCATCTCTCCCTGGCAGATAGAAATCCTGTTGCTTTTCACTGCTGGATGTTATCCAGGTTTCTTTTCAGGTCTGGTGCTGTAAGCTGGAGAGTGCAGCTTGGTGTTTAGAGCCCACACTTCTCAGGAGGAATCCCCAGCTGTTGAACTTCAGCTGCTGTCCATGGGAACCCAGTCAACTGTCTTTTATCTCCTCTGCATTCCCTACCAGTCTTGTAGGAAAGTGGTTTCTTTTGTCTCTTCTTTGCTGTGAGGCTTCTCTCCAGCTGGTGTTCATTGGGTTATTCTGGATAGTTTGTCTACACATTGTAATTCTAGATTGGTCCTGGGAGGAAGTTAGTGTAGCTTCCACTTACTCCTCTGCCATCTTGGATCTCATTTTGGTAAGCATATTTTAATGTGTTTATTTGTCTTGAGTATAAACTCTTTGGGAAGTATCTGTTCATTTTTAACTAGGTTGTTTTTTATTTTATTCTGAATATTCAGACACATGGTTTGCAGCGAAAACACTTTGCTGGAAAGACACTAGTTTTACCTTTAACAGATGCCATTTACCAGGCTGATACATTCATTTTGCATCAACAGCAGGAATTGGCCCTTAGCAGTTCACATGTACAACATGCTCTAGAGGATTGCTCTTGGCTGGTATGAACTATCTTGCTAGAATGCTTGGGAGATTAGACTCCTAAGCAAACCTTCATAGGTCATGTCCTGCAGCCAGTGACAAACCCAAAGACTAAAGCAGCCCTAACCACTATTTTCTAGGTATTATATCTTGTGTTGTAATTTACACAGCAGAATTCTCCCTAGGAATAGGGCAAGTCCAGATGTCTCCCAAAATCACATTTTTATTTTGTTCAGGACAGGGGTAAACATTTTCCGTATAGGCATCAATAGTGAATATTCTAGCTTCTAAAAGCCATATGGTCTCTGTTGCAAATACTCAGCACTGTTGAAATAAGGAAAAAGCAAACATAAAACTACATTAATTATAACAGTGTGCTGTTGGCATAAAAACAGACACAAAGACCAGTGAAACAGAACAGAAAGCCCAGAAATAAACAAACTCATACATATATTGTCAACTGATCTTCAATAAGGCTTCAAAAATACATAATAGGGAAAGGATGGTCTCTTTAACAAAGGTGCTGAAAACAGTGGATATCCCTATGCAAAAGAGTAAAATTGGACCCTTATCTAACACCATACATAAATGTTAACTAAAATGGATTAAAGATTTAAATATAAGACTTGAAACTGTAAAACTCCTAGAAGAAAACATAGGCTAAAGCTTTATGACATTAGCCATGGTAACAATTTGTGTGTGTGTGTGTATTACACTGAAGTCAAGAGCCACAAAAGCAAAACAGACAAGTAAGACTCAATCCAATAAAAGGCTTTTGCACAGAAAAGAAGACAGCCTATGGAATGGGAAAATATTTGATGAGTTAAGTTCCAAAATATGTAAGTTTAAAGATATCTTTCAACTAAATAGCAGAAACAAACAAAACACCTGGTTAAAATTTGACAGAGGACTTGAATAGACATTTTTCAAAAGAAGACATATTCATGGCCAACAAGTATATAAAGAATGAAGTTCCAAAACAAAATGAAATATCATCTCATATCTATTAAAATAACTGCTATCCAAATAGCAAGGATAAGTGTTGGTGAGCATGTGAAAAAATGAAAACTCTTGTATCCTGTAGGTGAGCATATAAAATAGTAGCATTTCTATGGAAAAGAGTATGGAAGTTCCTTTAAAAATTAAAAATAGAATTAACATACAATCTAGAAATTTTATTTTGGGGTATATATCCAACATAATCGAAATTAGAATATAAAAGAAATATCTGCACTCCCATGTTCTTTGCACCATAAATGAAATATCCATTAAAAAATGGATGGATTCAGAAAATGTGTGTATTTTATATGTCACACATATGTGTATATTTTATGTCACATATATTAATAATAATAATATATAATTATATTCAAGCTTGAAATGGGAAAATATCTTGTCATCTGCAACAACATGTATGAATGTAGAGAATATTATGCTACATTAAACAAGCTATTTAGAAATAAACAAATAGTATACAATTCATTCCATTTGTATGAGGTATTTAAATTAGTCAAAAGCATAGAAACTGAATGTAGAATGATGGATGGATACTAAGAGGAAGTAGAGAATTACTATTCAACTGGTACAAATTTTCACTGAATCAAAATGAATAACATCCAGAGTTCTATAGCACATTTTGTGCATACACTTTATTGTGCATTTAAAATTTGTTAAGAGGATAGTTTCATATTAAGTGTTCTTACCACAACTAAACAAAAGCTTGGTATTGTTTCAATAAAATTTTATTTATAGATAATAAAACTTGAATATCATATAACTTCCACATGCCAGAAAATATTATTCTTTTGCTTCTTTTCAGCCATTTAAAATTACTTTTCAGGTATGCAACATGTTTATTTAACATATTTATTGCAATAGGATAGTCAACTTAGTGTTAACTAACACCTCTATCATATCACATAATTCCCTATTTTTTTTCAGTGAGGACATTTAAGTCTATTAAGAACTTTGAAGTTTATAATACAGTCTTATTTACTATAATAACTATGTTGTGCATCACATCTCTAGAACTTATTTATCTATTAATTGCCAGTTTATGCACTTGTATTAATAGCACATATGTGTTTTTGAAAAAAGAATTATTTGTAGTTGTGATAAAATAAAATATTTTATTAGATTTTAACTTAATTGAAAAATAATAACCTTTATCTCTCTATATATGCATACATGTTTGGTCATATGGATGTATTAATACATACATGTTCATATTTTATAACAATATTTTCCAATAATGATAAAGAAATAACACTTTAAAAAAAGATGGAGAAGATTTTCATATACATTTGATTTATAAATCTCTTATTTGCTCATCAAAATAATTATTTTTATGTGTGACTAGATCACCCTGGATTTATATCTTTAAAATGTGTCTATGTGCCTTTTCCCTGCCATATTGATGCATATAATGAGATGCCAATTAATATTTAAAAGAAATATAGGCTGAAGTCTATAATGACATTGTTTCTTTTCCATAAATTTCTGACATTGCTCGGGAATGTACATAGACCAATTCAGTGAGATGCTATTTTTTAAATATTGCACATCTGATGTGTACATATATTTTTATAAAATTATTTTAGCTCAGTAAATTAATACTATTTCATATAAGGAAATGTTGAATACAGCTGCTGATATAATGTTCTTCACTAGTTACAAGATTGGAGCTCCAAACACCATATAACAGAATTATATCCAAAAGAGGATATAGACAAAAATGACTTTTTAAATATATATATGACCAGTCTTTTTTCCCCATGTGTTTTTATCTTGAGTAAAATATTTTCCAGAATTCCTTAGGATTCATTCAACTTGGTTGCAAATACTTCTGTCGTGTGTGACTAAAATATATCAAAAGATAATAGGCTAATAAGATGAGTTCAGAGTAATAATGTCTCTTTCTCATTTAGAAGAAAAGGTTAACATGTTATTTAAAATATTAAGTTGAAAATGGAGAGAATAGAGTAAAATTGAAAGTCATTTTATAGTTAATAAATTATGAATCCAGATACTTAATCACCCTTCCTACCTTCATCCACCCAAAGACTTTAATCTTGGTGGCAGGTAAATATAAATAGTTAATTAGACATTTAAAACTTTCAGAAATAATTCTATTTAACATCATAATTTATGGGGAAAAAAGGATTTTGAAGCCATTTGATTTCCATGTGGCAGCATATTGAATCATAAAATACAGAGTATTACAATTTAAACATTACTGAAAATTAGAGAATAAGGCATGGACTCTAATTCCTTATCATAATCCTATATGATAAATAAAGCTCAACACGGTCTTCAGAGGCAAGTATTAGTTGCCCCCACCAGTTTTACTGATTGACTTCAGGAGCCCAGTTAAGGATTGTGAGGCATTCTAAGACCTTTCCTATTGACACGCGTGCTCCACACTTCTTAATTCTACTTGAAGTGTAATTCTTGAGATTGCATGCTTGCAAAATCAGGTTTATTACTCACAGACCTCTCATTTGCTTTTTCATAGGGTAGTGCTGAATGCTCAGATTTCTGTACTTTCATCTAGATTTGCAGAGTTGAGCTGGCTTTCTGGGGCTGCTCTATAGCCTACTGCAAAATCTCACCTGTGCTGCTCTTGAGGAGGTGCACATGGAGCAGGTCATGGGGTGGGGGTGTGAGTGGGTGAAGCACATGGAGCATTGCAAGGCTGTGGACCCACTGGAGTATCTGCAAAGGAGGCATGCCAGTGGCTCATATGCTGGCTTCCTGATATAGTCTGTGAAGTGGTTGTTAGTAGGACTCTGTCCCTTTGCTACTTTTTATTTGGAGCATAGGAAGCTGAACTTTGAGCTGCTCACCAACCCAAGGTCATACAATCATGACTTGTTATCCTGGATGGGAAGAGAAAAAATATAGTCTTTTTGTCAACTTCCTGCACAGCTGGAGAAGCTGAGCATTCACTTACCTGCTTCCATTTTCCCCTAAGGTAGAAACCAGGGGCTGAGATGGTGACTCTTGGTAGTAAGAGTCACCTTCCACTAGCAGGAAGAATGATGTAGGTGAAGTGAAATTCTTTCTCTTATCTTGTTTAATGAATCCAATCTAGGATGTTGTTTTATTTTATTATTTTATTTTTGCTCTAACTGTGCCCTAGAAATTTTCCACTCCTGGACTTCTCCAGAGGCTTTCTCTAATGAAGTGGGTGATTGTCAAAATTGTTATAATTATGGGGGAAGACAGGAGACAACTCCTAGACCACCTCGAGCAAGGAGAAATGTTCCAGAATATTTTTCCTAGAACATTTTCCTTAGACAACTTAAGAGTTATAGCCAAATACTCCAGTAAGAAAAGTTAGAAACTTATATGAAACTAATTTATATAAAATAGCTGTATTGATGTAAAAAATTTACATAATTTTAATTCATAATAAACGTTTCTGTAATATTATTATGCTACTCTATGGTTCATTATGTACATTATGATAACACATTTCCAACATCCATTGCTATCTTATGCTTTATGTAAAATATCATTAAATTAAAAGATAAGTAATTTGCAAATGTTTATTAAAATAGTTTAATTGGTACCTTGTATTTATTTAAATTAAATATTTAAAATTAATGACAAATATTGTGTAGAATATAGTTGTTCATTCCAAAACAATTGCCTGAAATTCTGCAGTTTTGCTATTCAGGTAAATTCAAGAACCAGTAATCAATGTATATCACAGTCATATTTCAAAGTCCTAAGTTACTTAAGAATACTATGGTCTGCTGATGTTTTCCTCTAGGACTTTTAAGGTAGTATGGCTTATGTTTATGTCCTTTATCCATCTTGAGTTTATTCTGGTGTATGGTGTAAGTTGACGGTTTAGCTTTATTTTTTGCATGTCCCTGTCCAATTTCCCAACACCACTTGTTGAAGAGACTATTTTCATTCCATTTTATGTTCCTTCCCTCTTTGTTGAATATTAATTGACCATTGAGTCCTAGATTTATTTTTGGCCCCTCTATTCTGTTCCATTGATCTATATGTCTATTCTTTTGCCAATACCAGACCATTTTGATTACAGTGAACTTGTAGCATGGTTTGATATCTGGTATTGTGATTCTTCCTATTTTGCTCTTCTTTTTCAAGATTGTGGTGGCAATTTGTGGTCATTTTTGGCTCCATGTAAATTTTTGAAGTATTTTTTCTATATTTGTGAAATATTTCATTGGCATTTTAATTGGGATTACATTGAAACTATAGATTGCTTTGGGTAGAATGGACATTTTAATGATGTCAGTTATTCTCATTCATGAACATGGTATATACTTCCATTTATTTGTATTGATCTTAATTTCTTTCTTCAGTGTTCTGTAGTTTTCTGAGTACAAGTCTTTTATCTTGTTAGTTAATTTTTTTCCTAAGTATTCTATTTCTCTTGTTGCTATGATAAAAGGAATTTATTTTCTGGCTTCTGTCTCTGATGTTTCATTGTTGGATATCCCATGCAGCAATATTTTCACTAATACTTCTCCAAGGGCAAAGAAAATAAAGGAATAAATAAACAAATGGGATTATATAAGACAGGAAAGTTTCTGCTCAGCTAAAGAAAACATCAGCAAAATTAAAAGAGAACCAACTGTATGGGAAAACATATTTGCCAATGATACCTCAGACAAGGGTTTGATAACAAAAAAACTTATATGACTCAAGACCAAGAAGACAGACAACCCAATTAAAATTGGGCAAAGGACCTGAACAGACACTTCTCTGAGGAGGACATACTGAGGGCCTATAAGCTTATGAAAGAGTGCCCACCATCACTCCATCACTAGCCATCAGAGAGATGCAAATTAAAACCACAATAAGATATGATACCACCTCATACCTGTCAGAATGGCAATCATTAACAAATCAACAAACAAGTGCTGGTGAGGATGTGAAGAAAAGGGAACCCTAGTGCCCTGTTGGTGGGTATGCAGACTGGTACAGCCACTATATATGGAATTTCCTCAAAAAACTAAAAATGGAACTGGCTTTTGACCCAGTGATTCTACTGCTAGGATTATACCCAAAGAACCCTGAAACACCAATTCAGAAGAACCTATGCACCACTATGTTCATAGCAGCACTATTTACAATAGTCAAGTGCTGGAAACAGCCCAAGTGCCCATCAGTGGATGAATGGATCAAAAAATGATGGTACATTTACAGAATGGAATACTACACAGCAGAAAGAAAGAAGAAACTCCTACCTTTTGCAACAACATGGATGGAACTGGGTGGATTATGCTTAGTGAAATAAGTCAGTCAATGAAAGACCAATACCGTATGATCTCACCCAATACAGGAGACTAATGAACAAAACAAACAAGCAAAACAGAACCAGAAGAACAGACTTTCAGTGTGCACAGGGGAGGAGAAAGGGGGAGAAAGAGGCAAAGTAGGGGAACAATTTCATCAAGGAACTAGCATGGATGACCCATGGACATAGACAACATGTGGAATTGACTGTGGG
Source organism: Noctilio leporinus (assembly GCA_004026585.1). Classification (NCBI taxonomy): domain Eukaryota; kingdom Metazoa; phylum Chordata; class Mammalia; order Chiroptera; family Noctilionidae; genus Noctilio; species Noctilio leporinus. The sequence continues at coordinate 3,163 of PVIW01003158.1, read as the reverse complement.
GGTGAGATGGGAAGGGTGGGGCAGGGGAGAGCAGTGGGGGGGAAATGGGATAAAAGTAATACAACAATGATAAAATAAAATTAAAGTAAAAAAATATACTATGGTCTGAAAGTTCCACTAGGCTAATAAAAGTCTGGAAACTATGCAATAAAATAAAAACATTTATTTATATTATTTATATTGAACAGTAATAGAAAAATATAGTCAATTACAATGTTACATATTAGTCCCATCAGAACATTTTTAAAGCATAAGAAAATTTTGAATTTCTGTTTAAAGCTACTATATTTTGTTTTTTATTATTTAATGTTTTTGATTATATGCTTAAATAAAACACATTTTCATTTTATTAACTTTAATATGTGGCTTCTAAAAATGTTTAAATTAAATTTTTGCCTCAGAATTCTGACTTGCATTAAATTTCTGTTGGAAGAGTGGTGACCTGAGTGAGGTCACTTTTAAAGTTTGGGAAGGGACAGTAGGAAAGAATGAGTGCTAAAGTATGCGTATTTCTTAGGAAACACATTTGTGTGGTGATAAAAGAATATCTGAGTACACTTCTTAACTTAAAAAGTTATTACTTTATAGTGATTTTGGTGACAATGTAAAGTCAATTGGGGGCACATTTTAGGGAGCTTTCACATTAAAAACTGCTTAATATAAGTAAACCTAATATAATTGAAATTGACTGTGTTTAAAAATAGATGCATTAAAAATAATGTTACCCAAAACAATTCATAGCTTTAAAATTGCATCTTAATTCCAAAAGTAATATTTTGTTTCTTATTTATATAACTCTATGTTACACTATAAATCTAACTTTGAAATATATGTAGCACATGAGTTATGCTTCTAAAAGAGCTTGTGATCATCCAATCAAGTAGAACTTGAACTGTCACCTCAAAATGTAGGAAATCAAACAGCAGTCTATTATACGGATGGAAAGGAAAAAAATTTGAGTGTTATTTTTGAATGGTAGGAATCCAAACAATGCCATTTCATCCTTACATTCCCTAAATTAATGCATTGTTATAAAGAGTACATTAGTTTTGGTGCTTTGATGGCATATGTAGCTGTACCAACACATGCATAAACATATTATGAACAGATACCAACAAGAGTTGAGTTGAAGGCTATTGAAGAACTCCTCTTAAAAGGGCACTCCTTACATTGTGGGTGCACCCCTTTCATGATCTCATTTAATTCTAATTATCTCTAAAGATTCCTAAATGTCATCACACTGAAATTAAAATTTAAATATATGACTTTTGGGGTGATGCAACCATTCAGGCTATAGTAATCCCACTTGAAACTTTTCTTGCCTATATGTTGGTTATAATTTCTCTAGAAATCTTGATTCAACCATTCCAGGTCATTTTTTATATCCTCTGTCTTTTTTTCCCATCACACTGACTTAATCCCAATGTTATATTATAATATATAATCTACTGAATTTGTCAAATTTGTTAGTCAACATGTGTTTATTTAATACATAATAAATTATCTAACAGACATGTTGCTGGGAATATAAAGCAAAGTAAGAAAGATTCATCCATTAACTCATAGAAATGGCAGGATATAAATTTAAAAGAAATAACAGATTTTTATGCTCATGTTAATTTTTACCTAATTATATTTTTCTCATAACAATTAATTTAAAATTTATATAGTCTCATTGATAAGTTTTGATAAATGTATATAACCCACAACCAAAATCAATATATTGAAAATTTTCATTGTCACAAATTTTTTTTCATGATTTTTACAACCCTGGAGACTTGCAACCACTTACCTGGTTTTGGTTCTATATGTTTGTAATTTTCAGAATACTATATTAATAAAATCATATAATTGTATCTTATGTGTACCTCTTACGTCAGTTAACAAAGAACTTTGAGATTCACCAGTATTACTGCATTTATTTTTATTCTATATATTATCCTGTTGAATTGGCTTATTCATTAATCAGTTGATGGATATTTGAGTTCTTTCAAATAGGTGCCTATGTGAATGAAGCTATCACAGATATTGATGTAGGAGTCTTGTGAACATGTGTGTGTTTCTCTTGGTCATAAATCTAAGAGTAGAATTTCTGAGTCATATAATATGTGTACACTAAACTTTAAGAAACTATAAAATTGTTTTCCAAAGAGGATGATTTAGTTTTCATTCTCACCCACAATATATGAGCTCTCTTTACTAAATATCTTTGTCACCCTTTTTTATTAAGTTGGATTTTGCTTTTATTTATCTTTGGTTTTAATTTTTATATATTTCCTGTCCATTAGTTATATAATAGTTTAACAATGCTGTTTAATTTGTATTTCCCAAATGACCAATAATATTACGCATCTTTTCATGTGCTTAGTTGTCATTGCTATTTATTCAAACAATTAAGTCATTTAAAATTGTTGTTATATATATTTTGGACATTTTAAAAAATTTATAATTTTTCTTCTTAGCTTGATGTATGCTTCTTTTATACTATATTATAGGCTGTCTCCTTTCTCAGAATAGAGTTTTGAATTTTTTTTCCACTCTGTTGTCTGCTTGTTCATTTCCCTGACAAGATGTTGATGAAGTTTTTATTTTTAATGAAGTCTAATTTATCATTTTTTTCACAGTTCATGCTTTATAACTTACCTACAAATCTTTAACCCAGCCCACAATGAATTTCTCATATTTAAAAAAAACATCTTATTTCTTAAGATGTTACATTTCAATCTATGGATTATCCAAGAAATTTTTGTGTAAGGAGTAAAGTGAGAGTTGATTCTTATCTGTTACTCAGGCTTATCCTGTGGTCCATTATAAATTTTATTTTTAAAGTAATCCATTGGCACTGTATTACCTTGACACTTTTGTCACTTGTTAGTTGACAATATATGAATGTTTAGTTTTGTTTGAAGCTATGTATTCTCTTTTATTGATTATTAGTTTATCCATAAACTAATTTCACATTTCTTTTTTTTTTTTTTTTTAAGATTTTATTTCACCATTTTCAGAAAGAGGGGAAGGGAGAGAGGCAGAGAGGAAGAGAGACATCAATGTATGGTTGCTTTTCACCTGCCTCCAGCCACAGACCTGACTGGAGACCTGGTTTGCAACCTGGTTATGTGCCCTGGCTGGGGAATCGAACCTGCGACCTTTGGGTTCGCAGGCC